>BOPN01000763.1:232500-242500 GCA_017312705.2 Penaeus japonicus
ACACATCACTGATACCATATTATCACTCTCTGTCTCTCTGTCTCTCTCTATCTCTCTATCTCTCTCCATCTCTCTCTCTCTCTCTCTCTCTCTCTCTCTCTCTCTCTCTCTCTCTCTCTCTCTCTCTCTCTCTCTCTCTCTCTCTCTCTCTCTCTCTCTCTCTCTCTCTCTCTCTTCATCTTTCTCTCCTCCTCCCCCACCTCTCTGTCTTCCTCGCTTTCTTCATATTTTCTTTTCTAACCACTAAGTTTAGTGAATTTAATGCAATTTGAAAGAAACTTCACCGCGGGCGGTAAGTTTAAAAGCTTTCTGTGGACACTTGCTGTGGGAACTTGCTGAAAGGAATATTGTAATAAATCTTTTTTATCTCCTATATAAATTTGCTCTCGTGGCGACAACACTAAGAGCCTTTTATCAGAGATTCGCCTTTTTTCAGTTTTGTAAAAATGTCTTCTGAAATTACTTAATTCTTCTCATTTGAATATCATATTATTTATTGATGTTATCATTTAATTATCAACATATACACATATGTGTATATGATTATGTACATATATAAATATATATATATATATATATATATATATATATATATTATATACATACACACACACACACACACACACACACACACACACACACACTGCCCCCCCCCCCTCCCTGGAGTCTAGTCACGGCCCTGTCAGTTATACACGAGGAATACTTTACTCCTAACTCCATTCTAACTTGTGGCTCAACTTGCAGGGCGTGTGGCCGCGGCATTGCCAAGTAGGCAGGCGAGGACGATGTCAACAACCGCCTGTTAAGTGGCCTAAACTATCGCCCTTTTCTTTTTTTTTCTTTTTTCTCTTCTCTTCTCTTCTCTTCTCTTCTCTCTCTCTCTCTCTCTCTCTCTCTCTCTCTCTCTCTCTCTCTCTCTCTCTCTCTCTCTCTCTCTCTCTCTCTCTCTCTCTCCTCTCCTCTTCCATCCACTTCTTGGAGGCTCTTCCTTCCTTCCTTCCTTCCCTCATTCATTCCTTTATTCAGTCATTCAATCATTCATTCATTTCTTTCTTTCTTTCTTTCTTCCATCCTTCCTTGATTCCTTCCTTCCTTCGTTCTTTCCTACCTTCTATCTATCTATCTCTACATCTATTTACCTTTCTTTCTTTCCATCCTTCATTCCCTCCGCTTCCATTCCCCCTTGTAAATCTCCACTAACCCTCCTTCTTACGACCACCACATTCTAGCGTATGCAATGCCACCACACCTCCCTCTCTCCTCTCTTTCCCCTCTCCTCTCCCTCCCCTGTCTCCTTTCTTCGTCTCTCCCCCCTCCTCTCCCTGACCATTCCCCTCTCTCTCCCCTTTCCTCTCCCTCATCCTTGCCCTCTCCTCTCTTTTGCCCCTTCCCTCTATCTCCCTTCTCCTCTCCTCTCCCTCCCCTTCCCTATTGCCTCTCTGTCCATTCCTTCTTCTCTCCCTATCTTCTCTCCCATCCCATCCCTCTCCCTCCCCTCCTCTCCCCTGCTGTCTCTCTCTAGCTCTCCTCTCCTCTCCCTCCTTTCCGATGCCTGCCCCCTCTGCTCTCCCTCCCCTCTCCCCGCGCCTTATGTTGTCCGTTATTGCTCTCAAAGACAAGTGTTCACACGTGAAATTGCTGCGTATGCCTTTCCTCCCCTCCTTCTCTCTCCTTCTCTTCTCCCTTGACGGCGCTACTTCCGTCCCTGCTTCAATCCTTCCTTTCATTTATCTTATCCTTCCTTTCACGTCCTAAAATCTCACTTTTTTATTCTCTAATATTTGTTTTTCATTCTTCAGTTTCCTTTGGCATTTCGTTACCCCGCTTCTATTCCCTCTTCCTACTCCTGCTCCTTAAATCTTTTCCTATCTCTTTCTAGCCCTCTCCTCTCCTCTCCTCTCCTCTCCTCTCCTCTCCTCTCCTCTCCTCTCCTCTCCTCTCCTCTCCTCTCCTCTCCTCTCCTCTCCTCTCCTCTCCTCTCCTCTCCTCTCCTCTCCTCTCCTCTCCTCTCCTCTCCTCTCCTCTCCTCTCCTCTCCTCTCCTCTCCTCTCCTCTCCTCTCCTCTCCTCTCCTCTCCTCTCCTCTCCTCTCCTCTCCTCTCCCTACTTTTCTTTCCTTCTCTTCTTTCTCCTCTCCTCCCCTCTCTTCTCCTCTTCTCTCCACTCCTCTCGTTTCCTTTCCTTCCCTCCCCTCTCCATACCCTCCTTTCTTCTCCCCTCTCCCATTCCTTCTGATTCCCCTCTCCTCCCCTCCTTCCCCTCTTCGAAGTGCCACGCAGGAGCAACAAAATCCCAAAACTCCTTTAATGAGGTAATCACATGCATGGCTCCCCCCATTACCCTCTTTCGGGTCTCTATTGGAAGTCCCTCGCAGGCCACCTCCCAGTCGATGGGGGAAAGGGGGAGAAAAGGGGAGAGTAAGGGGGGCAATGAAGGAGGGGAAGAGGGGGTTAGGAGGAAAGAAGAAAGGAAGGATAAAGAGCAATGCCTTCATCAATAGACTAACATTTCTTATCTCGCATCGCAGCGCCCTATCCTCCTCCTCTTCCTCCTCCTCCTCCTCCTCCTCCTCCTCCTCCTCCTCCTCCTCCTCCTCCTCCTCCTCCTCCTCCTCCTCCTCCTCCTCCTCCTCCTCCTCCTCCTCAGCCCCAACCCCCCTTACTTTTCCCTTCCTCTTCTCCGGCTGCCCCATCCTTACTATATGAACACATACATATATGTGTGTATGCATGTAAGTACCTACTCACATATAATTAATGAACCAATCTCTCATTAATTCGCTTCCATTCCCTCTCCCTCTATCTTTAATCTTTATTCTGATTTTAAACTTCATATCAATTTTCATTTTCATTTTCCCGTTCCCTCTTTCCTTCGCCCATTCCCACCTACCAACTCACTCCCACTCGCACTCCCTCTCCCTGTCCCACTCACCAACTCCTATTCCCTCCCCCACACCCACACCCCCACCCACTACCCCTCTACCAAACGCAAACAACAAATCGTTCAATCCAGCAACAACAACAAAAAATAACAAAAACACTAAAAGGGAACAAGAATAATGAAAACAAAACAAAACAAAAAAAAATCATAATAAACACCCTCCTATAAACCGGTGGAATTAACAGCAAAATAAAGCGGAAACCTCGAGCCGGGAAATGGCATTAACGAGACATTTTACAAACTCATTCTAGATGTGGAATGGCGGGAGGGGAGAGGCGGCGGCGGAAGAGGGGACCGAGGGAAAGAGAGGGGACGGATGGACGGAGGGAGGGAGGGTGGGAGGAGGGGACGGATGGACGGAGGGAGGGAGGGTGGGAGGAGGGGACGGATGGACGGAGGGAGGGAGGGTGGGAGGAGGGGACGGAGGGAGGGAGGGTGGGAGGAGGGGACGGATGGACGGAGGGAGGGAGGGTGGGAGGAGGGGACGGACGGACGGAGGGAGGGAGGGAGGGAGGGAGGGAGGGTGGGAGGGAGAGGGAGAGGGAGAAGGAGAAGGAGAGGGAGAGAGAGATAGATAGAGATAGAGAGAGAGAGAGAGAGAGAGAGAGAGAGAGAGAGAGAGAGAGAGAGAGAGAGAGAGAGAGAGAGAGAGAGAGAGAGAGAGAGAGAGAGAGAGAATTGAGAAACAGACACAGGAAACCAAAAAAATAAACAAAAGATAAAAATCAAAAATAAATATAGAAACACAAAAGCAATGAAACCAAAACACCAGCTGATAAAAGTAAAGTGGACGAATGATGAAATATACAAAATGGCGGTATGGCATGAAAGGGGGAGAAATATCCGAACGACTGCTGACCAAAGAGAGGATAGAGTAGGAATGAAAAAGAGGGAGGATAAAGTGGCAGAAGGGTAAGGGCAATAGATTGTGCGAGAACAAAGAATACGGGAAGAGATAAAGGGGAAGCCACAAATACAATCATACATTCATGAATACATGCAAACATACATACATACATACACACACACACGCAAACACACACGCAAACACACACACAAACACACACAAATACAAATACAAATACAAACACACACACGCAAACACACACGCAACACACACACAAACACAAACACAAACACACACACATATATACAGTGTATATACACGCATATATATCAGTTTCCAAAATATCGAAATGGGATACTGATATGAAACAGGGACACACCCCACCCAGCTGAGAACGTACAAGAAAAACGTGACCGTTCTTAAGCCACTTACTTCTCTGTACCAGTAATTGCCTCGGTTAATTTTAATCTGGTGAAAATAATTAGTAGTAGTACCAGGAACAGCAATAAAATTATGATATTACTTGTGATTGCAATAATAACAGTATTACTAGTAGTTGTCATAGTAGTAGCAGCAGTAGCAGTAGTAGTAGTAGAAAAAAATGAGAGTTAGAGTGAGTGTGAGAGAGAGAGAGAGAGAGAGAGAGAGAGAGAGAGAGAGAGAGAGAGAGAGAGAGAGAGAGAGAGAGAGAGAGAGAGAGAGAGAGAGAGAGAGGCGGGGGGGGGGGGGGGGGGGGGGGAGAGGGAGAGGGAGAGGGAGAGGGAGAGAGAGAGTGGAGTGAGAGTGAGAGTGAGAGAGAGAGAGAGAGAGAGAAAGAGTGAAGATGAGAAGATGAGAGACTTAGACAGAGAAGCAGAGAGAAAACGAAAATGAGAAAGAATAAATATGAAAAAAAGAAAGAACAAAAGTGACTTTAAAAGATAAGAGAGAAAAGAAGAAGAGGAAAACAAGAGAAAGACAAAGCCTGCCGAGTGGGTAACGCCATCCTCTCCCCCCCTCCCCCCTCCCCCCCCGTCCCTAGCCTACAATCCGTAAATAAGCCATGCGAATCGACCGACCAAATGTCACCGTGACCTTCCCCGCCGCCAGCCATCGCCGTCCGAGTGACCTTGCCTTGCGCCCGACGCGAAAGGTGTATCGGGACATCGAACCAGCGGATCGACCGACAGCGAAACCGCCGCCGCCGCCGCCGATCGACAATCGAAAGTCACTTCAAAGCGTGACGCGAAAATTTACGGCGCTTGTCAAGGCTAGATAAACGCCTGCGGTACTTTCGGGCACTTATGGGAAGTGGTGGGGGGGTGGGGTGGGGGGGGGGGGGAGAGGGAGGGAGGTGAAGTAATAGAAGGCGATGGAGAAGGAGGAGGAAGAGGGGGAGGAGGAGGAAGGAGGTGGAGGAAGGAGGAGGAGGAGGAGGAGGAGGAGGAGGAAGGAGGAGGAGGAGGAGGAGGAAAAGAAAGAGGAGGAGGAAAAGAAAGAAAAGGAGGAAAAGAAGAAAAAAAAAGATTGAAAAGAGGAAGATGTAGAAGATGTGAAGAATAAAAAACAAGTAGAAAAAGAAGAAAATATAAACAAATAACAAAAAGAAAGAACAAGAAGAAAAGAAAGGCAGAAGATAGGGAAAGAAAGAAGCAACAAAAAAACCTGCAAATTAAAAAAAAAAAAAAATCCGACCATGAGCAGAAGTCATAGCCGTACAAATCAATAGAAACGACAACCCGTACCGCTGTAAAACATGACCCTCCGCTTGGCGTGAGGTCATCAGCGGAGCAGGTCACGCGAACAGTACGCTCTTTCAACAGCGGTGAGGATGATGTCTGGGAGATCATCTGCGGCTCGAGACGAAGAATGAGACGAAGAATGAGATGAAGAATGAGGTGAAGAATGAGGGGAAGAACGAGAGGAAATACTTCTCAAAAGGGTGACGAAGAATACCTCCTTGTCGCTGCTATAACACAAACACACACACACACACACACACACACACACACACACACACACACACACACACACACACACACACACACACACACACACACACACACACACACACACACGCACACTCACACATCTAAAGACGAGACACTTGACACTCACACGTCATGCACGCATCTGCATAATACCCACGTGCTTAGAGAATCAAGAATGGTGCTAGGAAGCGAGGGGTGAGGGAAGCACGGCCTTCCCCTCGACAAATCCGAAACAGCCTGTACTACAAGTCTCTCCCTCCTTCAAGCCTTGTTCGCTTTCCCTCCGCTTCCTTCCTTGCATCTTGTTCCTTCCTCTTTTTTCCTCCCATCTCTTATTCACATTCCCTTCTCTTCCTTCCTTCCATCTCTTACCTCTTCCCTCTCAACATCTATAATTCACTCTCTCTAACTCTTCCTTCTCTCCATCTCTTATTCACTTTTCCTCCTTTCCCTTCTCTCCTTCTCTCCTATCCTCGGCTATTCTCTTTATTCTCTTCCTTCCCTCCTCACTCCTCCTCTTCTTCTTCCTTCATCCTGTCTGCGTTTCCTGTCTTCTATGCAATGCTTTCGCTTTCTTTTTTCTCTTTTCTTCTTTATCCACTTTCCTCTATTCTTGTCGTCACTACAGTTTTCTGCCTCCCTTCCTACCCATCTTCTTCCTCCATAACTCCCTAACTCACTCTCGCACCTACTCTCACTCTCGCTTTCACTCCCACTCTCACTCTCCCACTCAAACCTCCAGTGACCCTTCTCTCTCTCTCTAAATCCCATTCCTATTTCCATTCCCACTCTTACTCAAACTCACTCCCTCACTCCCTCTCCTCCCTCTCCCTCTCCCTCTCCCTCTCCCTCTCCCACTCAAACTCATATCCCACTCCCACTCCCATCCTCCCTCCTCCCCCCCTTCAAAAAAAAAATGGATCTACCTGCCACCTAGATCCCTCCGTCAGAAGAAAAGAAAAACTTTCCTTGACCCTCCAAACAGCTCGGTCACGTTTCCTAAGCCCTCCCTCTGTGCTACCGCCAGTATTCATATTCATAGGACTATGCTGACGGGTAAGGGCAGGGAAGAGGTAGGGGAAGGGGAAGGGGAAGAGGAAGGGCAAGGGTAAGGGAAGGGGAAGGGTAGGGGTAGGGGTAGGGGTTGGAGTAGGGGTTGGAGTAGGAGTAGGAGTAGGAGTAGGAGTAGGGGCAGGGGTAGGGGTAGGGGAAGAGGCAGGATCAAGGGTAGGGGTAGGAGTAAGGGTAGGAAAAGAGCAAGGGTAGACGTACGGGGTCTAGTGGTAGGTATAGGTACAGGGATATGAATGGAGACAGGGATGGGGACAGGGACAGGGACAAGGATAGGGAAAGAGATAGGGATAGGGATAGAGTGGATAAGTGGAAGGGGGGGGGACACGATGCGCTCGTCCTCTGATACATATAAACAGCTTCATTGTCTCTCGGTAAAAAAAAAAGAGAAAGGAATAACTGGCTCTCTGATCTGACCCGCCAGGAAATACAACGCTCTATCTATATGCCTGTGCTGTCTTGTGGAAATATTGTAATATTTCCTCACTTATCTTTATAGTAACATTTCTTGGCATGTATCACGCTTCGTCCAGTTTCATGTAAATATTGATTTACCTGACTGTCTGTTCCCAAACCACTAATTCGTGTGTGTCTCCGCGTGTTTGTGTTTGTGTGCGAGTGTCCATGCAGACATCTTGCATCTCGTATTTGCTATATATCAGTTTATATACCAACATTTTACTCTCTTACATTCAATCTATTTACGTCATTCAAGTTATCCCACACCGTAAAACCAACATCAAAGCTATAAATAAACACGAACTGATGTAACCCATCGCTACATAAATCACAACAACAACAACAACAGCGGTAGCCAATCATCAGAATATATTCCCCGCATTAAAAACCCACTTCCAGCGCTCGTAACCTTTTCAACTCCCGCGGACATTTTGGGGGAAGGCAAAAGTTAGCCGTCCCTCTTTATAGGGAGCGGAGGCGGATATCCCACTCCCCTACTCCCTCTCCACCCTCACTCACTCTCTACCCTCACTCCCCTCCCTACCCTCACTCACTCCCTCCCTACCTACTACCTCCCCAACCACCCCTACACCGGCACAAGAACCAGGACCCCTCCCCCTTCTCCCCCAACTAGCTCCCCACCAGCACAAGGACCAGAGTTCCCGTTTCTCCCTTCGACCTTCTTCCTACCTACCTCCACCCCCTTTCCTTTCCCCTCTACCTCCCCCCTAGCCGGGGTTCACCCCCAACGCCGCCCCCACCCCCCACCCCCCAACCCCGCTCAAAATCGATCCCGAGGCTACCGTCGATAGGCTCCGGTGAGCGTATCGGGTCATGAGGGACTTTCGATCTTACGGACTCGGCTAGAAACGCCCTCTCCCCCCCCACCTACCCCTCACCCGCTATCCTAATCTCCATCCCTCCCCCTTTCCCCTACCCCTATTTCAACCCCTAGCTCCCGTCTCCACCCTCTATTTCAACCCCTAGCTCCCGTCTCCACCCTCTATTTCAACCCCTACCCCACCCTCTCCCATACCCGTAGCAGCACCCCCACCTCCCTTACCCACCCCTCCTCTTCCCCTAAAACGTTCCCTCTACCTCTGCTCACCAAACCATACACAGCGCACATCAACCCTACATCTCCCCCTTGGTTTCCCCTACCCAGCAACCCTTCCTTCCCATCCCCTCTCCTTCCCCTACCCACAAACCCTTCCCTCCTTCCCCCTCCCCTCTCCTTTGACAACCTAGGAACTCCCCCTTTTCCTCCCCCTTCCCTTCCCCTCCCCTCCCCTCCCCACCGAACCCTACTTCCCTTCCCTTGCTCAACAAGCAGGGGGAGGCCTTTCCACTCCCCTCCCCATCCCCTGCCCACCAACCCCTACTTCCACCCTCCTCACCCCCCTCACCCCCCCTTTCGCATCCAACCGATAATTATATTCCGGTGAACGTTGATTATGAGTCATTACCTGGGCCGAGTCTCTTCAGGTAAAATCAATTACTTTTCCGTCATCAATAATCGCGATCGACTTCCACGTTCTCCCATGACCCCCACCCCACACCACCCACCCACCCACCCACCCCTACTCCCTACCCTCAATCCCTGTGCATTACCCCCTATCCCTCTTCCCTTACCTCTATTCTTTTCCCTATCGTGCCCACACCCCTAGCTCTGCCCGTGTCCTTCTCCTTCCCTTCCTATCTCTATCCTCCTACCCCTATCTCCCTCCCCTGCCCTCGTCCTTACAACATCCTGGCCTCGGCCCTGCAGGCGCTCCAGAGTCCTCGCTTCCATCTTTATGATCGACTTAAGGGAACTGAAGGAAAGACTTAGCATAAAAGGGAGCTTAGCAGTACTTGGCACTGTATACACCCTTAAGCGAGCATGTCACAGTGCCACAGTGCCTTCCTCCCCCTCCCCCCATCTCCAGTGCTGCAAGACCTTGAGGTCCTAATGCTACCGTACCACAGTGCCCTCCTTCACCCCATCATCAGTGCCTTAAGATGATCAAGGACTATCTTGTATAAAGCAGCGAAGGCAGTAACTCCTGACGATTACAAAACGAGTCATTTTGTTGTCATCCTGGTGTGTTTTGCTTTCATGAAATATGGCGTTTTTCTTGTGTGATTATATTCACTTCATTATCTTCCGTGTCGTCTGGCACTGCTCTTGGGAATGGCAGTGGGAGTGGGGGTGGGAGTGGGGCTGGGGGTGGGAGGGGGAGTAGGAGTGGGAACTGGAATGGGAATGGGAGTGAAGGAGGGAAGGAAAAGCTGCCTACTCCTCCCCTTGTTCGTGCCTCCTTGCCTCTGCGCCCACTCGATTACCCGCTTATCATTTTCCTACTTTCGCCACCACGTAGCCCGAAATGCATGTCTAACTTCCTACGTCGCACTTTCCTCCTTCTCCCCTCGTCCTGTTCATCAATACACTATTGCCTTCTGCAGTTCTTTGCCTCCCCTTACAACTTTTCTAATTCCCCTTCTCCATTTCCCTTCCCCTTTTCTTTTCCATTTCCCCTTCCCTTTCCTTTTTCCTTGTCATTCCCAGTCCCCGCCCCTTCCCTTCCGTTCCTTGTCCCCATCCCCGTCCCCGTCCTTCACCTCCGTCCCCTTCCCTTCTCCTTCCCCTTACCTTCCTCTTCCTCTTCCTCTTCCTCTTCCTCTTCCTCTTCCCCTTCTTTTCCTCTTCCTCTTCATCTTCCCCGTCCCCTCCC
>BOPN01000763.1:245000-250000 GCA_017312705.2 Penaeus japonicus
ATAATAACAGGAACAACGATTGTGAAAATGTTGAGAATAGCATTATTACAAATAGTGGTGATGGTGTTGTTGTTGTTGTTATAGTAGTAGTAGTAGTAGTAGTAGCGGTAGTAGTAGTAGTAGTGGTAATAGCGGTAGTAGTAGTAGTAGTGGTAATAGCGGTAGTAGTAGTAGTTGTTGTATTATTATTATTATTATTATTATTAGTAGTAGTAGTAGTAGTAGTAGTAGTAGTAGTAGTAGTAGTAGTAGTAGTAGTAACAATAGCAGTAACAGTAATAGCAGTAGTAGAAGTAGTAATAATAAAAATAAATATAAAAAATAATATTAATAATAAAAATAAAGACAAAAAATAATAATAATAATAGTAGCAATATTAGTAGCAGTAGTAGTAGTAGTAGTAGTAGTAATAATAATAATAATAATAACAATAACAATAATAATAATAATAATGATAATAATAATAATAACATAACAATAATGATAATAGTGACAACTTTTTTTTCTGTCTCTTTCAAATACAACGCATTTATGAAGGGCAATAATTACTATGAACACGCCAGGGAAGGGGGAGGGGGCGGGATGGGGGTGGTGGGGGAGGGGTGCCGTCACGAAAGGATAGATTGAGCAACAACTTTACAAGTGTCCAGAAATTCCGGATTTTGAAGAAAGAAAGAAAGAAAGAACGGAAGAAAGAAGAGAATAACATAGTAAATAATAATCATGACAAAGGAAAAGGAAAATGAAGATAAATTATAATTATCATCATCATTATCATCATTACTATTATCATCCTTATGACAATCATCATTAATATCACCATTATAATGATCATCATCATGGTGGTGGTAGAAGTGTTTGTGGTGGCAGTGGTGGCAGTAGTAATAATAGCATTGGTAACAGTAGTAATAGCAGTAAAAGTAATAATAGTAGTAGTTGCATAGTAGCATGACAGTACCAAGATTTACATATATCTGCAACACTTGGACAGTCCTGCCAGTACCATTGTCAATACTATTATCATCCTCATATCATTATCACCAACCCATAATCATCACATCCATTAACGAGATCACCATAATCACTCTCCGCATCATCTTCGCTGCCATCAATTAGCGAGCATCTTCACCCCCCCCCCCTCCCCTCTAGCCTCCCCTGGAAGTGCCTCCGATAATTCCTTACGCGAGCAAAATGCAACCTCCGCCGCCCTGGACTCCTTCCGCTTCTAGTTACGGCCTTTAGTGCGCTTCATTAGCCGCATTCACCCTAGCTTCTGTCTAGCCCCTCCCCCCCCCCCCATCTTCTTCTTCTCCGTAGCCCTCTCTACGCCTCACCCCTTTCCTCTCCCTCTTCATCTCTCTCTCTCTCTCTCTTCCTCCACTTCTTCGTCTCTCTCACTCACACTCGCACCCAAACTCACTCACACTCACACCCACACCCACACTCACACTCACACCCAAACTCACACTCACACTCACACGCACATTCCTCCCCTCCCCCTACCTCCCCTTCTTCCTCCGTCTGCTTTAGGCTCCACTGCGCTGACCGCCTGCCTGCCCCGCGAGCGCACACTGGCGCCTCTCCAGCGGACGCCGGTGAGGGGCAGCAACGAGCAACCGCGGCGGATTAGGCGAGAAAGCGCCGATGTACTGCAGATGGCTCGCGCGAAGCAGAGGGTGAGACTAACCAGCTGGATGACCCAGATGAGTCAAACGAGGTGAGTGAGCACAGGATGGTTCCGAGAGATAAGCCATAACAGCTGAGTCACGACGGCCCGGTTCCGGAGGGTGAGAACCGAAGAGGTGAGTAAGAGGGACAGAGGAGGCGGGTGAGTGGGCTACAGATGGAGTTAGTCAGCTGCATAAGGCGAATTAATGGCGAGTTAATCCCGACTGGTTCCGGAGGCGAATCAGCTGGATGAGACGCCAGGAAAGGTGTCAGCGAAGACGGGGAGTAAATGGGAAAAGATCTGCCGAGTCAGGACGGCTCGAGTCAGCACAATCGGGGCTCAGCAGACGGCACAAAGGAGGAATTAGTATAAATGAGGCAGCGAGGAAGAATATGCGGAAGTAGACGAGTATGGAATAGCATGGTGAAGTCGACAAATAAGGGAGAGTATAGAGAAGCAGACGTAGTGAGGGAGAGCCGAGGAATATGATGAAGTCGACAAATCAGGAAGAGTATAGTGAAGCAGACGTAGTGTGGAAGAGCCGAAGAGTACGGTGGAGTCGAGTATAGTGAAGTAGACGAGCGACCCAAAACAAGAAAGGTGCATTGAGGACTCCGCTACCAAAGTCCACCAAAGGAAACCTGTCCGGATAAATTAGAGAAAGCCAGTCGGCGCAAAGACGAGAAGGACCACGTGAATCACAACGCGTGAAGCAGGCATGAATAAAAATGAAATGAAAAAAAAATATAAATAAATAAAAAATAAATAGAATAAATAAAAAAATAATATTTAAAAAACAGGCGAAGAATGCACGATGCACCTGCCGGGAAAAAATGCCGGGAAATTGGTAAATAGGCAACGGGGATCGATGTCTGTAGCATGACTCATGGCTGAGCGGAGGGAGAGGGAGAGGGAGAGGGAGAGGGAGAGGGAGAGGGAGAGGGAGAGGGAGAGGGAGAGGGAGAGGGAGAGGGGGAGGGAGGGGAAAGAGAAGAAAAATGATGAGAAGGATAATGAGGGGTGAAATAGGAAGCAGAAGAAGAGAAATGCAGTAATGATGGGCAGAGCCGGAGAAAGACAGGGAGGATAAGGGAAAGTGGGAAGAGGAGGGAGGGGGGTGGAGGAGGAGGAGGAGGAGGAGGAGGAGGAGGAGGAGGAGGAGGAGGAGGAGGAAGAGGAGAGGAGGAGAGGAAGAGGAGGAAGAGAAGGAGGAGAGGAAGAGAAGGAGGAGAAGGAGGTGTAGGAGGATAATGAGGAGGGGGAGGAGAAAGATGAAGAAGGATAAAGGAAGAGAACAACAAAAATAACAAACATAAAAAAGAAAGGAAAGAAAGAGAGAAGAGATAAAAAAAGATAGAAAACACGACAACAACGCCATTTCCTATGCCAACAAGGACAGCAAAGATCAAGAACGAGAACGACACACAGATAAAAAGAAAAAAAAACGACCAAAACGAACTAAAAACACGACACCAAAAACAAGATCAAACCCCAAAATACCCCCCCCCCCCACACCCTTCCAAAAGACCACCGGAAACACCCAAAAAGACTGAGACTCGGGAGGGGGAGGGGGAGGGGGTAGGGGCAAGTGAGAGAGAGAAAGAAAAAAAAATTCGAGCCGCGAGCGAGGTGTGGGCAGTATATACAATAACTTGGGTCTCGCGGGACCATCATAAACGCTCCCTCAAGGCCGCTGATCTTATCTCTCCAGCTACGGCATGCGAGGTCTTTTATCTATAACCTACCCTCAAGGACATTACTCTGCATGACGCTGCCTGACGACGACGCTTGCTGTGTCGACGAGTGCATGACGTCATGGAACGAAGCCTGAGCTCTTCCTCCTCCTCCTACTGGTATGTTCTCTACGTCAGAGCATATTCACGTAACAATCTTCGTTCTACCTGGACTCACCCCCCCCCCCGACCTTATCGCTTCCTGACAGGTGGAATTACGTAGGATATCGCACGATCGATGACGCAATTCAACAAACTTGGGGCCGACCTGAAGCAATCCACCGACGGGACGACAAGAAGCTTGACGCAATTGGCCAAACACGAAGCGACATTTTGTAACGCCGGTAAACGGACTCGCCATCATGGGCTACATGGAAGGTCGCAGTCCACCAAACCACGACGCAACCCAATTCACTAAAACCGAAATGACAGAGTACACCCCGGACGAAATTACGTAATCCGACCCACCACGAAATTACGCAACCAATCAAACGCGTAAAAAAAACGGTGAACTAAACACGTTACATATCGAGAGAATACTATATAAGAACTTTACCAAAGTAAAAGCCAAAGGGACTATAAAAGGAACCGCCAAGGAACCATCAATAGAACCCCCAATGGAACCGCCAAGGAACCACCAAAAGAACCCCCAAGGAACCATCAATAGAACCCCCAATGGAACCGCCAAGGAACCATCAATAGAACCCCCAATGGAACCGCCAAGGAACCACCAAAAGAACCCCCAAGGAACCATCAATAGAACCACCAATGGAACCACAAAGATCCACCAATAGAACGAACAAAGGAACTACCAAAGAACCAGCAATGGAACCACTAAAGGAACCGACAAGGAACCACCAAAGAACCAGCAAGGAATAACCTCAACTAAAACATTAATCGTGTCGACAGCAGGTGCTTCCTGGAGATCTGGCCTTGGGGTAGAGGGCCGGGAGGGGGGTACAAGGTGGGAGGGAGTGGAAGAGGGGAAAAGGATAAAAGAGAAGGAAGGTGTGAAGGATTGAAGGAGTAGCGAGGTAGGGGGTGGAGAGGGACACAGGGAGGGGTTGAGGCGAAGGAATTGAAGATGATGGGGAAATTATGAGTAAGAGAGAGGGAGAGAGAGAGGGAGAGAGAGAGAGAGAGAGAGAGAGAGAGAGAGAGAGAGAGAGAGAGAGAGAGAGAGAGAGAGAGAGAGAGAGAGAGAGATCAAACCATAAAAAAACAATAACAAAGGAGAGGGTCGAAAAGGAAAGAACAAAAACACATCAAAGAAAAAAAAATGTAGGAAATGGGACTCAGTAACGAATAATAAGACCGAGAGAAAACAAGAGAAATGGTTACACAAGATTCCCTGCGCGGCGAGAGAGCCATTTTAGACGGACTGTTGGCGCCTCTAAGCGGTTGCAATCTAGATGGCTCAGGTGTCATAGAAGACTCAGGAAGGGCTCTAGGAATCGCGCAATTACCCCCCTCCCCCTTCCCCCTTCCCCCTCCCCCTCTCCCATTCCCTACCTCCACCCCTACTTGTCCCTTATCTATCCCTTTTCGCTAAATATCGAGCAGACCTGTTATACAACCTCCTGACAATGTTTGATACT
>BOPN01000763.1:260000-262500 GCA_017312705.2 Penaeus japonicus
TCCATCAAGGGGGAAAATAACCCAAGCACAGCAATAACGGAGGGTAAAAGAAGAAAAAAACACAAGACTGCAAAAGGCGAATCAAATCTCTTTAAAGAGCGACTCGGCGATCCCGGACATTGCCTGTGTTTATCTGAACGGACGATGCCTCCCTTCCTTCCCGCGTTACAAGATCCACGACTCTTGCAACCTTGCCGGACGCCTACACGGCAATTCATCTCGCAAGTTTAGTAATTACGTAGTCGCTGTACTAAATAAGACTATTTTCTCGATTATATTTATCTCCAAATATATGGGGCTTTGGCATTAAGTAAGATTGTTTATCTCTCCTTTTTTATTTCATCAAGATTAAAAGGCCTGATTCGAACACCTCTTTACACTTATTTATATCCTTTTCAATACTACACATCAATGACATTGCCATAGCGATGTCAAAACACCCATTCTTCTGACAATGCTCAGCATACTGCCTTCACTACCACACGTAACCTCCACGTTCACCTCGACCTCCACCTCCACCTCCACCTCCACCTCCACCTCCACCTCCACCTCCACTGCCACTACTACCTCCACTTCCACCTCCCCTTCCCTTACACGCCACCACACGTACACGTCAGCAGGTTGCTACTCTTCATCATGTGGTCAATATCGGACTTTTGACAACACAAATAAAACTAATTTTACAGCGAGAGGTAACGCCCGGTGTCAGCCACCAGCGACCGGCATGGGTTCGCCTCTGACACACACCTGCGATCACCACAACCCGCTTACAATTTGCTCACCATACTCAGCATGACCCTCGTTGGAATATGCATCTATATCCCCATGCCCAAATAATGCCCACCCGTCTGTGTGTGCAACCCTTACCCGCACATGTATCCACGCACACACGCCCACCTACCTTACCCCGCGAGCCTGCTTACCTTTACAATCATGGTCATTACTTCTTATTATTACCTTCCACCGCAAACTTTTACACTCGGAGAAATGCCCGGACAGATATTACCTCACATTCACTTGCACTACTCGTTTTTCCTCTTTCCTCTTTCTTACTTTATTTTTTATTTATTTTTTTTAGAACAAGCGTTTTCGTTTAAATATTATTTGAGTCAAGATGAAACGAAAGTCTTCTGCAAGCTTGACGTGAGAGAAAAAAAAAAACATAAAAACATCTGGCCAAGCTTGGTTCCTCATGTTCGTGAAGCGGAGATCGCTATCTTGATTTTGTGTATATTATCATCACCGTTAAACAAACGTCTGAATCGATAGAACCCGGCGTCATGGGAGCACGCGGCACACATCACACCGACATTACAGCGTAGGTCGATTTACCACACAAAAAAATATCCAAGAATTTATCCAGGCAGATGGGTCGTGGGGAGAAAGAAGAGGGAGAAGTCGGCACAAAAAGTGGGCGTGTCCTCTCCCTCACCCGACCTTAGACGCACTGACACGCGCGCTCTCCACGTTGCCAATATTCAGGGCTGGAATGCGGCGTCCCGGCAACCCGCCCGATGCCACACGTCACCAGATCCCGCGACCAGCTGGAGTAGCTTTACTCGAGGAGTCGCTTCGTCCTCATCCCATACCTTCCCCCACACCCCCTCAAGCTGATATACTAGTGTGTCTTGGGGCTATTTTTAGTTCTCCGTTTTATACCTCATTTCTTTCTTTTTATCTCCTCCCCCACCTTTCCCCTCGGCTCAGATGAGATCTGATAATTACGCGTGTGTATGCTCCTTCACGTTCGCAGTACACACGTCATGTATCGACCAAGCTTTGTCACTGTTGTGTTTATCTGTCTATTTCTTGGGATTCTCTGCGTTATAAATAATAATTTTAAAACCTAGATCCTCTATTCACCTAAAATCTATATATATTAACCGATAGTCTTACCAAGCGCCATCTATTAATATTCATATCAACAATTATAAATCAAAAGATGAACAATGACATGAATAGGACTGAGAAAACGCACTACGTCTTTGAAGTTTTAACAATGCACAAATTACCTCTATTCCCTGCATTAAAATACCGCAGCTATTTGAATAAAGTCACGTACTTGAGAACCTGCCTCCACTCTTTGGGAACGAGGGCAGAGTAAGGAAAATGGAAGGGAAGAAGGGTGAGAGCAAAAAGGGTTTAAATGGTTAGGGAAGTTAAATGTGGTGATGCAAATCCCTAGAGTTTTCACGTCGAATGACGCGGCCGTTCATGGGACTGGAGGAATAACACATACTGTATATCTCGTGAATGGTGACTCATATTCAACAAGGAAAGTGCGTCACACACACTGTGTACATTCAATGACGTTGCTTCCTTACTGATAATTATCATTAGACTTTTCTTTCATCATTCCTCTGGCAGGACATATTTGTTAGCCACTCGGCTTACGTCTGTCACATTGATAAATATCATAATATACATAGGGAACTGTTTTTAAATACTTATTCCACAAAACTAAAAAAGGGAAAGAAATACCTGCCAATGTAGATGAAAA
>BOPN01000763.1:280000-282500 GCA_017312705.2 Penaeus japonicus
TATCGATCATGATTCAATGGTTCCCAACCGGAGTGCCGTGGCACTAAGCCAGGCCTTCGGCTTGGGTGCCTTAGTCACTGTGTGCCGCAACACACATTGTACTCAAAATATGTCATTGATATCAAAGAAAGTGACGGAGTGACCATTTATATCCAACAGAGCCGATAGCTATGTCCAGTTTAAGCTCACAGACCTCCGGCCTAATACTCACTGTAGGCGGAGTGGTGCTTACCCTGGCTGGCGGAGTGCAGACCTTCGTCGGAATTTTCATGGAAATACCGGCCTATTCGAGTCTCTTTTTCGGGAGCGGAATTTTGGTTAGTACTCACACTGTTAACATTTCAACTCTTGTTTCGCTTTGGTGCTTTAGATGTTATAGATCCGTTGCAACCAAATGTTTCTTTTCCCTTTTCTCCCTCTTCCTCCACTTTCTCCTCCTCCCCCCTCCTCTTATATATTTTCCTCCATCTTTTTAGGATTCCCCAGTTCCTCCTCCCTCCCCCCTTTCTTTTTTTCATGTTTTTCTTCTAAATATCATTTATTCTTTTGCTTCTTTTCTTCATCTTCTTTTTCTTTTTTCTTCTTTTCCTTTTTCTTTTTCTTGTTTCCTTTCTTTTCTTCTTTTTCTTCCTTTTTTCTTGCTCTTATTATTTTCCTTCTTCATTATCTTTTTTTTCCTTATCATTGTTCTTCTTATTTTTTTCTTTCTCATTTTTTTATTTTTTTATATCTTTTTCTTGTTCCTTTTTTCTTCACCATCATCTACTATTACTATTTGACCTACCTTTCCTTCGTCCAGCTCGAAACTCTAAAACGCCATTAATTCACAGAGTCTGCAAGCGGGCATCGTCGTAACCATAATAGCATACAGACACTACACATCCCAGGAGCCAGGAATTCCCCGAGGAAGAACAGTCCTGGTCATTAGGATCCTTTTGGCATGTTCTTCCCTCATCCTTCTGGCTTCCGTCCTCCTCCTGCACCTTGACCTCGCCTTCGTGTGGCCGTGGGCTTCCAGGTCAATGGCTTTCCGGGACACTGATGATGCAAGTATGTTGATTACGAGTTCAGTGTTGTGTAAAATGGGGAGGGACTATGTAGGTGTGAAAATAAATCGTATTGGGGGCTTGGGAGGCGCATTGTGGGACTGGGTGTTGAGGGAGTTGAAGAAAAGTATCTTGGGAAGTGCGATGTCGTGAGGATCTTTTTCTAGAAATTGTAGAAGGTAATATAAGAGGATTTGTGTTACACGCTGAGTTCATCTTTGTGAGAAGGGCTGCTTGATTAATTGGTCATTAATTAAACGAAAAATGCATGCTGAATCTGGAAAGGAAATGAAACGTTCACATGAAGCAATGGAATCTAAGGGTCAATGGATATTTAAAGTTTGTGATTATGTAAGGGAAGATAAACATGTTAAGCAAGGACAAGTGCGTGATGCCAACAATGAGTCAATATTTCATGAAATTGTGGTTTCCATGGAAGGTGGACCTATGTAGAAGTGGAGGAATATTATCATGATTTGAGGATTAAAGATGCGAGATCCAGCCACAATAAAGGAAAGCAGAATGTAACAAATCTTAATGTCGACAAAATTCGAATGAATGATCAGGGCTTACTAGAAAGTAAATGACTTTGTGCAATTTCCTTATTAAAGATTAACCTTGTAATATATGTTTTGCAGATATATGGGCTCTTTCAGTTGCGGGGTTAGTTGGATGTAGCAGTTGCATCACATGCCTATTGGTCACTTTCGCCGGGTACCCCCAAATCAGTGCCGCAGCAACAGACCGAATCACCATGATGTCTGACTGGGTCTTTCAGCCCTCGCCGAACCTTGCCAGCTCTAGGCTGTCACTGCACAGAACGGGCACATCACTCTGGGAATCAAGGCGGGAGATTCTTCGTCGGTCTTTTCAAAGCCCCCAAGCAAATACTTCGGTGTCTCATTCACGGTATCTCGACCCTGGAGATATGTGCTCCCCTGTCGACTCCCCTTGTCGAGCTCTGAGCACTTCCACCGTCAGTTGCAACGCACTTTGCAATGACGCCGTTATTGATGTGACGTTTAAGTCAGCAAGTATCTCGGGGAAACAGCCAGTCAGAAGCTTGTTGTCGTTCAAGCCGTGGGACAGCTCGGGCCAAACGCACTCGTCCCCCGAGTCCTTGCCTCAGCAAATGGGTATCATCCATACCAGGGCCTGGTCCAGCTCGCCTTCTGTCGCAGTTTTAGATGCAGAGGAATCCGTGTCTCCGGTATTTGAGATGCCTTCCCCAAAAGACGTTTCGAAATACCAGTCTGAGACCGTCACCCCTTTGTCAGAAGATTCTCCTACAGATAAAACGCCCTCGCCTTTACGTGGGAGAGTCCAAGAACGCGATTTGAAGTACGCCCTGCAGACAGACCCAGTTTTCCGAACTCGTCAAATCAGCACTCCATCCCATCCACATAATGCCTTATCATTAATTGCGTTTACTCCATCCTCTGGTTCCTCATCTA
>BOPN01000763.1:290000-320000 GCA_017312705.2 Penaeus japonicus
GGAGAAATGCTATGTTGATTGCGCTACTTCCTTTTTTATCCTGGATAACATCATCATCGACAATTATCTATTATAATCGAGCTTAAATATGGATATCCGTTTCCAACTGAAATGGATTTTCAACACCATTGGAATATTATCAACGAACATACATATTATGTTAGGAAAAGTATAATACCTACAATTATTATTTCTATTACAAAATCCACATTACAATCCTCTGAATAGTTTAAATGATTAAAAAAACTATACTTGGAACCGTTTCCGACTGAAAATTCCCACCGGATCGTCTGCACCGTGAAGATGACCGGACGCCGTGTTTTGTTTTCATTTTTGTTCATTTTATCGGTATTTGGGGGTTCCTGCCTGGCCAACGATGTCTTAGGATGTGGGGGATATGTCAGGAGTGATTTCGAGATCAACTACTCCCAAGTAGGGATTAAACTGTAAGTATAAATGGCGATATAAGAGCCGGGTATTGCCGTAGCTGTCACCGATGGCGTTTACTTCTGACGGAAAGATCTGTTCACTTTCCTTCTGTGCATTACTAAGCTCTTATTATCCTAGATTTACTCTTCGTTATATGGTGTGCTTATATATTTGATGGTTTCTTCATTCGGATTAGGAGGAACTCTAATTCGGATAGAGTTAGTCCATTAAATAATTTAATTCAACATCAAGGCATCCTATGCTGCCCGTTCGGCTTGTGGGATGATAGGCCTACTAATGCGAAACTTTCCTATAGGGGATGTAATTTTTATTTGGGAGTTCGGTCAGTCTTTGCGCCTCAGCCAAAGTGACAAATGTTTTCTTTTGAAATTCAGGAAATTGTGCAGTGTGGAAGCACTTCATATATAGTTGTGTGACACGCCTCATGTCACTCTTTGATAGGATGCTTACACGAGTAACGACAAGCTAGATTTAGGACTTACCATTGTGTACTGTCTTTACAACCAAAGTCCTGTGTATGCTGGTCTTTGAGATGTGGGTTTTATCATTAAAAAAAAAGATTAAAGATTACCCTGTATCCAGTATGCCTGAATCACCGATGGGAATCTAAGCGTCAGAGTCGCAAGGCTAAGTAAGCAATGTGCTGAGGTGAAATGCAGTGAACCTTAGTCCACAGACTATGGATATTCAGTTATTAGTTATAGCATTAGCAATACAATAATAAAGCACATTTTTAGTCAAATGATGTCAGGCTTGTAGAAAAATTACTTGAAGACATAAAATAATGGTTGGGCATATGGCTGTAGGCGAATCTCGGAAAGTTTATCTTACCTCTCTCACCCAGTAAACATGAACTATGCATTATGTTGGTACCGTTTATATCTTCTTTATATAAATTTTGTCGCATCAGTTTACTATATGAAGGAGAAATGTTATTAGGAAGATCAATGAAATTTTAAAAGAAATGTTAACACCACTTTCCATTTTCATTGAGCATACGCCAACAAAACAGTGTTACTGCATACCAGTTCCCAATAAACTGTCACCAAATATTACAGTAACTGTGAATTTTAAATAATCTTCATGGTATAGTGGAAGAATGATATATATCATGATTATAAGTAAATCCTGTTTCACTTTAGTAAAGATGGTAATGGTAGTAATAATTGTTATTTTCTAGGTTCACAAAACAAGGTAACCTGAAATACGAAACAGAATGTGCACCTAACAATGGATATTACTTCATACCCTTGTATGATAAAGGCAATTACATTGTCAAGGTAAGAACTCTTTTTGTGTTGATGAATTTATTTGATGTATTTTGATATTTTGAGTTTTTTGTAATTAGAACAAGTCTAAAATTTAGAATGTATTGACTGAAATCTTATATTAAATATGTCTTATGATTAATTATATATACAGATTTTCTTGTATAGGGAAAAAAAATACTGTACATCTCTCTATATATAATGTGCATGTTCTCATTCTTGTTATTTCCAGGTTTCTCCTCCTCCTGGCTGGAGTTTTGAGCCAGAGGAAGTATCCCTAAAGGTTGATGGTGAAACTGATGCTTGCAGTTTAGGACAGGATATAAATTTCCATTTCCAAGGGTTTGCTGTCATTGGAAAGGTGAGCAGTTTCTGTTGATGATTTTTGTAGATTTTTGTAGATTTTGATAAACATCAAGGTCCACAGAGTTCAAAATCGTAAATATATATTTTGATTCACAGAGTTCTTAAATCTGGTAGCCTTTTAAGTAGGTTTTCTTCAGATTTTGGTTGCCTAAAAAGGATTTGACATGCCCAAGATATATACATTTTTTACCATTAGATCTAATAAAAAGAGCACCCAAAATATGAATAAAGGGGAGAATTTTATTTCACTTAGAGTCTATTCTCTGATTGTTTGTTGGAAAGGGTGCAACTACATTTTGGTAGTGCAATGGTAAAAGTTGATTTCCTGTGATATTGGTCCTGTGAATTTGCAAGCCCCAGACATTCTGTAGTAATTTTACTTATCCATGTGTTGCTACAAAGATGAATAAGACCATTATGCACAGATGCCATCTACTTCACGATTAAAGATGTAATCTTTCTCTTTCTTATCAAAATCTAGATTTTGGTCAGTCAAGTAGCCATATTTTATACCAGCAAATGCAGTGAATACACAGCCTTGTTCACTCATGAGATATTTGTGCATTTCTTTCTGCAGTAGGTAAATCTTATCTTTTTTTAAACACTTTTATTTATATTTATTTCTATTTCCATAGGTTGTGAGCATTGGCAGTGACTCTGGCCCTGAGGGAGTGACAGTATCCCTTTATAAGGATGACTCGCATATCCAAACAACGAAGACTGCTGCTGATGGCTCGTATGTGTTCACACCCCTGTCATCTGGAATATACACAGTGGTAGCAAGTCACCCTACCTGGACACTACTCATTGACAGTGTAAGTTTATGCAATTTATGGATTTTTTTTATATATGTTATTAATTATTCTCTTTCAGTTAGTACATGTAATGTGCTCGTGTGTGTGCATGCGTGTGTGTGTGCGTGCGTGCGTGCGTGTTTTTATTTTTGTTTGTTTGTAGGTTATGTATGTTTCTATTTATTTCTAAAGTTATGGGGTTTTATTTATCTTCATTCACACTGATTTATGATAGTTTTAATATTACTATATTTATGAATTGCATACACCTTATTACATGTAAGAGGTCTTAAAGTGTGTGGTCCTTGTTTCTATGTATAGGCATTATATTTAAGAATGAATGTTCAGCAAATGATCTTGAAACTTTCAATGTAATTTTTACCTTTATTATTCATTCAGGTAACAGTAGAAGTAGCCGATGAGAATGGAGATGCTGGTTCATCCCTAGTTGTTGGTGGATACTCTCTCAAGGGGAGTGTGATGTCAGATGGACAGCCCACTCCAGGCGTCAGCTTTGTGTTCCACTCTAAAGAAAACCCAGCTGTTACTCCAAGTAATTAGAACTAATTCCCTTTTTCATGTTGTTTTATACATATGTTCAGAAAGGTTGTTATTATTTTAATCTTTGTTAATTGAATATTCTAAAGAGGTTCAGTCATTATTCCTATAGTGATTGGAATCTTGAGTTTCAGATGTATAAACTTATCGCATGATTATTTAATTGTTTCAGTATTTCCACCCTCCTTCCTTCCCTAATCTCTCTCTTTCTCTCTCTCTAAAACCTGATTTTCACCTACACAGAATGCATCTCCGGCAGTCCAAAAGGGTACGAGAATGTGATCGGAGTGCCAGTAGTGTGCCATGTAGTGTCTGACGAGAAGGGTGTCTTCCTCTTTGGTTCTGTCTCCCCTGGCACATACATCCTCAAACCTTTCTTCCAGTCTGACACCACCAAGTATGAAGTGACACCTGATAAGCAGGAGATTATTGTGGGTCATGAAGATATCACTCTTCAGCAGCCCTTCAAGGTAATGATAGGTTGTAGATTTGTGTTGCTATCCATTTAGCCATACTGTATGCACAGATTATAACAAGTCTTTTGCTCTGTATAAGAATGTTGAAAATTGGTAACATACAAAATAAGAAGATTTTAAGGCAGCAGCACTTTAGAGAGGATGTAAAAAATCTTAACATGTATCAAAATGATCACAGTCAAGGAGAATGTCATTGCTGAATGAAACCTGCTCATTATGTCCTTGTCATATATATTTGCTACAAGACATTTGTGTTATATACTTAACATCATTACACAGAGGAACAGGTCTGTGAATACACATTGTGATGAAATGGATAATAACATGAACATTATATATGAACTAGTCAGTAACTTATCATTGGGAAAGAATGTTGCTTCTTTGCCAATTTAGCTTGTGGTGACTATTGAGTATAGTGTGCATGCTTTGTCATTTACTTGTTTTCTTCTGATAGTTTATAAGTGCACCTGAATGTTACACAGGTTATAGGTTATGTTGTTTCAAAACAGGTTATGATGTGAAGAAGTGGCTGTTATAATTTGGGTGTTTTTGAAAGCACTTAGGAAGTAAAAGAATTTTCAAAGAACTCAATGTAACTTCATATTTTTCCAAAAACTTTGAACTCTAGGTTGAAGGCTTCAGTATCAGTGGAGTTGTAAGGAAATCAGCTGGTGAGGAACCTGTTGTTGAAGCAAAGGTCGTTTTGGACAAGACTCGCTCTGCCACGACAGACACTAATGGACGTTACACCTTCCAGAATGTACAATCTGGGAAACATAAGATAAAGGTTACAACAGGTAAGATGATTTAAGAGTATGCCATTAACCCATTGTGGACGGGGGATAGATGCGCTTGCCAGGTCTCCAGGATGGATTTTATTTCAGAGTGAAACAGCTTCACACAACATACCTTTACTTTTCCCACTCTCTTTTAGTTACTTATTACAAAGCTAGAGAAATTTTTACATTTTACTTTTTGTGCATTTTCCTGTATTCAGAGACATATCTGTCACATCACAGGCTCCATCAATGCAGTTTACTAAAATTGTAGTTTAGGGTCCATATCAGCTCATTATTTTCTTTATATTCTGTGTTATAGAAGTATTGCTCTTTTATGGGAGGACAAAAAGCAAGTCTTTATGGGAGGACAAAAAGCAACCTGTGCTTATGACTATGAATGCCACAATGAAACATATCCCTACTGGCACTGGGCAAATTGTAGACACTGGGCATGGTTTGAGTCACCTTCTTGTTCTGCTTGCACATCCTTCATCGGCTGTGCTTTAGAGCAAGAGGTTGGCAAAATGTTGTGTGCCATCTCTCTATAAAGATATTGCTTGCTAGAGACCATGGATGGGTGCCATTAAAGGCTCTCTCTCGCTAGAAGAAAATGGTGCCATCTAGGGTTTGGATATTAGGTGAAACCCATTTTGCTGAATATTACAGCAGTTATAGTAATTATGACTGCATTTGTCATCATCACTCATTCATTCTTCATAGTACAATAAAATAACACTGTGATCCAAAATCCCTGAACATTATGTATGTCATGATGCCCATCTTCAGGCCAGAGCTCCTGTGTCATGTCTGTCATGACACCCTACGCAATAGGTTAACATGTTAACCCATTCGCGCTGGATGACGTGCCTACACGTTTCATGGTTTTTGCGTCAGACGCCAGTGACGAGATATCTGGGCAAGGTCGGCGCTTGGGGTGAGCGAGTGGGCAGCCCAAGCTCGCGGCTTGTGCGCCCGAGAATCTCAAAGTGTTAGGCTTATACGTTCGAAAACCCTGGCATTACGACCATTCAAAGCTGGAATCGCCCCGACATGAATGGGTTAATGACTGATAATGTGATATCACATCATGGTTTGGCAGGTCTTTTTGCCAGGGATGCCGTGTCACATCATGGCTTTTAGTATGGCCAGCAGACTGGGTGATTGTACACATAGCTGGCTCCTGCCTCAGCAGGTGAATAGCCTAGGGTGTGGGCCTGCACATTTTAAAATACCTAGGCATTGTGTCCAAGCAGAGCCCTGGGTGTTATCAGGTTAATGTTTTCATTAATTATTACAACATAGAATGAGTAACAATGAAACTACTGATGCCATGATACTAAAACATATGTTCAGGATTATAGTGTTGTAACTAACTTTGTCAGTGCTAGGATTCAACCTACTGTTTGTGCTACAAGTCTTTTTACATAATGATAAATTATATGAAAATGGTCAATGTGAAAATCAGAAAATTAAAATATTAATCAGTGACTTCATGATTGTACCATCAAATGTTCTGCATTTTGGTAAGGATGACAATCATGGATGAATGGATGGATGTGGTAATAAGATGATATATTTTTTCCAGACAAATTTGAATTCGATGAAACAGTTGTGAGTGTTAGTCCACAGCGACCAACTGTAGCAGATATCGTGGCAACAAGATATCAAGTCTGTTTCTTTGTCAATGTAGAGAAGACTGCAACACATTCTGGACCTTGGTAAAAAAAAAAAAAAAAAAAAAAAAAAAAAATTCACTTGGTCTTTATATTGATATAAAAACATTATGATATTTTCTTAGTTTGTTGGTAATTTGGATGTATACATTACAGTTCACAATTCTGCTCTTCTGTTACATATTATCCTTTGTTTACTCTAGGACCATAGAGACTGTCAATGCCAATGACCCAAATATTCGGAAGCAGTTGCAAACAGATACCGAAGGACAAGGATGCATTTACCTTCCAGCTGGCATGTACACAGCTTCCATCAAGTTATCTTCTGCTGCTGATGAAGCAGGCATGAGGTAAAGTGCGATTTAGAATTAGAATAATTCTACTAATGTTACTGCCACTGCCAGAATTGTGATTTAGGAATATGTGATATCCACCAGAATATGTATTTGAATTTGCTCTTACCGGAAATTACAATGATAAATGATGTACTAACCAGTTTGTTAGTAGCTTGGTTAAAACTAGTTGGGTTAATTCAAGAAAACTCCCTTGTGTTTTTCTTTTGCAATAAGTAAATTAATTTTTCTTTACAGATTTGGTCCTGTTGAACATGTCTTCACTGTAACTTCTGAGCCAGTCAGTGATCTGGTCTTTTCACAGTTTCTTGGTGAAGTGACAGGAAAAGTGTCTTGCCTGGAAAAATGCCCAGATCTAACGTTGGTACTCAGACCATCTCGAGCAGCTTCTGGAGCACCACAGACTACTGTAGCTTCAGATGGAAAGTTTGTTTTTAAGGATATTGTCCCTGGCTCATACCAGTTAAGCATTCAGAAAGATGATTGGTGCTGGAAGCATAAAGTTCTGCCAGTAACAATCAACACCCAAAATATTGAGGTGTCACTTGAACAAGTAGGGTATCAGCTGACTGTTGCCTCCTCTCATGAAACAACACTGAGTTACAGTACCAGTACTGGGGCAACAGGAACTGTGGTTGCTCAGAAGGGCAACACAATAGTATGTGTTTCAGCACCAGGTGTTTATACATTCACACCTGTTGGATGCCACAAATTTGGTACATCTCAAATTCAGTGGGACACTGCTTCTCCAAAGCTGATTTCATTGTCAGCCACTAAACATCAGCTGACTGGAGCAATTAAAGCAAGCGAGGCGGCTTCTTTCACTGTTGGGGTTAAGTCTGGAGGCCAGGTCAATATTCTTGGTCCTCTAAATCCATCACCTGAAGACCCAAATCTATATGTGTTTGAACACTGGGTTCAAGAAGGTGATACCATTGTGCTCACACCAGGCTCACCATCCAATTTGTATCAGTATGAACCATCTTCTCACACAGTTACAATGCCAGCAGATTGTGTTCTGGATGCAGTAACTTTCAAGGCTGAGCGTGCTCTGTTTATCTATGGCCGTGTTACCCCTCCTTTGGGTGGTGTGACTATAAATGTAGAAGGGAATGGTGAAGTTCACACATACACTACTGATGCTGATGGAAAATATACAGCTGGTCCACTGGATAATTCTGTTCAGTATAGTGTGTCAGCTGAAAAGAAGGGATATGTCATGAATGCCTTGAAGGAAAAAGGTCACTTTGAAGCTTACAAACTGGCTGAAGTAATTGTTGAAGTAAAAGATGAAAATGGAACCCCTCTACCTGGTGTGCTGATCTCCATGTCAGGTGGAAAAAGCTATCGACAAAATAGCTTGACCGAGAACGATGGCACTATTGCTTTCCTCTCTCTAACTCCTGGCGACTACTTCCTTAGACCGATGATGAAAGAATACAATTTTGATCCTCCATCAAAAATGGTGACTGTTGATGAGGGAGCAACCATCATGGTTGGCATTAGGTAAGATATTGATATAGTGATTAAATGATTTTGCATTATCAATCAAATTGATGAATTGTTTTGACAAAATACATTTGAATTTAGCCCCATCAGACAAACAAGTATTCTGTAATTTAGATTAATTTTAGTTGGCCAGTTTGAATATTGCTACATACTTCCCTATTGATGTGCTTATATGTAATCATGCTCAACACTTTGCAGTGGTATTCGAATGGCTTATAGCATCTATGGTCAGACTGCTTCACTAAGTGGAGAACCAGAGACAGATGTTGTGGTTGAAGCAGTTGGCAAAGGTAGTGAATGTGAACAGTATCAAGAAGAAGCCGTGTCTGACAATCAGGGAGCTTTTAGAATACGAGGATTACTTCCCAAGGTAGGAAGGTTAATCTACTTTAATTGTTTAAGGACTGACCTAAACATACATTGGTATTCTTTTCTATATTGTTTAATTGTATGCACTTTCAAGTCATGATTAATATCAAATTGAATTCTTTTTCAGTGCCAGTATGATTTGAGATTGAAAGTGGGTAGTGGAATAAATCAACATGTACAGAGGACCCTACCAGCATCTCGCACAGTCCATACTGACAATGCTGATATTCGTGACTTGAAGCTCATTGTCTTGAGGCCATTCACACAAATGGATGTTGCTGCTAAAGTCAACACAGATCCGCAACACCTCTCCTCTCTTGTGGCAAGACTTTACCGTGAAGACCTCCCAGATTCTCCTATACACACTGTGAAGCTGGGTCTTCATCCATACTTCTTGCTGCCGCCAATGACTGCTGACAAGCGTACTTATTTCCTACGCTTGGACTCTAATCTTCCTACTTCTCAGTACGACTATTCATCACCAGAAATTACCTTTGTTGCTGATTCAGCCTTCAAGCACCTGAATCTCAATTTCCAGCCAACTTTGAGGAGCGTGGATGCAGAGTTAAATCAGGGAACTGTTTTAGGATTTGTGATGGCTATATTAGTGGTGGCTGCAGCATTTAATTACAATAGACTTGGTCCTTTTATGGAGAGGGCTTCAGATATATTAAGAAGTTTTGCAGCACCAAGATCTACCCAGAAGTTCTCAAGTTCTTCTTCAGATATACCAATTATTGAAGCAGTTAGGAAGAAGGTGAAATCCAGAAAAATTTAAGAGCTGTGATATGTATGGAAGTCAAGTAAAGAACTAGTTTTGAATGAAAAGACATTAAGACTATGGGTAATGTATTGTTAAAACCTAAAGGAGCTTTTGATAATATTTGATATTGATCCTTGTTAATATGGTATGAGTGTGTGTGTCCTTACAAAAGGTAAATAGATTTTTAAATAATTATGATTTGGTCCGTTTGTATTTTCATCCTGATATTGCAGTGTACCATTCCATCTCGGAAATTAAAGTTTTCTCTGTGTAATATATTTAATGTGTTTGAAGGAATTACAATTAAATAAATATGAGGCACAAGAGAAAAAAAACAAGCCTCATTTGCACAAGTTTTGTATATTTGTTTCTCGTTATTGTAGTACTTGTTGTAATAATTGTTTTACTTTTTGAGAAAAAAAAAAATGCTTATTTTGTTTTTCATTACCATTATCATCCTTTACAAAAAAGAAAATATACATGTGCTGTGTATATAAAGGCAAATTATATGGAATTTTGACAAGTTTGTTCTTCGCCGAATTAGCTACTATAGACATTTACTTTACATCTGAAGGCATGTTGGTCTATATTGTTATATTTAATGGTTGTCATGAAAACCATATCTGATGTGACAAAGCATATTATATTTAAAATAAAATTTTCATTTGAATTAATACACAATTAATATGTAAACAAACTATAAATGCAAGGAATAGACCATATATTTATTAATTATATATGAATTGGGCAATGTAACAATTCTAATGAACAACACAGTGCATTAGACATTTAGGAAATCTGCTTTCACATTCAAAGTATCACAGAGTAAGTGAGAATTGAATCACCAGGCAGAAGAAAAAGTGATGGTACCAAATTAGTCATAATTGTACACTGAAGACATGGGCGACAACAAAATATTTCAAAATAGTATTCTTTTCTTGGTTCTTTACACCCATGGTGTCCATCCTTCGTACAAGGTTGCCAAGTTATCCAAGTTTGTGGCTTCCCTGATGGTGTAGTCCACCTAGAATAAATAAAATAAAGAACACATTTTAACAAAATGGTGCTAGTGTTATTCATAGTCATTGTTTAATATTTCATAATTTTCATTATACAATTGCAAGAATTTGTGTACAAATGGGGAGAAAATATTAGACATGATTTAAAGGACTGAAGATGAATGATTGCAGGATTTATAAATACTGGGTAAATTAATTAACTAATAAAAATCAGAAAATCAGAAAAATTGTTTTTCTCATCTGATTATATAGCATAATTATGACAAGAAGAAAATGAAGGGATAGCAATAAAGCTTCAAATTCCAGAGATAAATAATATGTGATTTAATTATGAAAACACCAAGTTATTCACCATACAAAAATCTTTATATCATTGCAAGATCTGAAATGTCTAGTGGGCCATGAATCCACACGCCAACAAAATTTTAGTTACCTGTTCCGCCACTGACGCTCTTCTCGAGGGCTCAAGGTCCCTCCCTTCTAGTTTAACTTTCACACGACGCCAAACATTAAGAGCATACGCATTGTGCTCTTGGACAACTGTAAACAAATTTCAAGAACTTAGTTAAAAATTTATAAGATATATATTTATAATTTCATAGTCATTGCCTAAAAAATAATTTTGAGAATAACTTTCACTGCATTTTAATGTTTCTAAGAAACTCATTTCTTCATCCAATCAATAAAATGACATCATCATAAAATCAGTTCACAATATCATTAACTTTTCCTTTTTGAACCCTCTATTGCCTCTATTGAAAAAGATAACCATGTTATAGCTGGTAGTTTCTTTACTGGATCCAAGTTGAAGCTCATCTTTATATTTATATATATATATATATATATATATATATATATATATATATATATATATATATTATATATATATATATATATATATATATATATATATATATATATAACAGTTAAATGGATTAGGATTAATACCATACATGTTGAACCAATTCATAACTCACCTTTTTCTGTAGTGGATGCCTTTTTACCTTCATCCTGGAATCGGGAGTGAAAGTTTTTTGGAAGGTGACATGACAACGCTTGACTGCCGCAATAATGGGGGCCTTGAGACTCTCCATTGGTCTCTTTTAGGGCTTCTACTTCTTCCTGTGCTTCCTCTACAACACACTGATTGCCAAATTCTACCAATTTGTCATAGATGGTACCTGGAAAACAGGGAAAAAACAGGATATTGTTGTCCATATATATATATATATATATATATATATATATAGAGAGAGAGAGAGAGAGAGAGAGAGAGAGAGAGAGAGAGAGAGAGAGAGAGAGAGAGAGAGAGAGAGAGAGAGAGAGAGAGAGAGAGAGAGAGAGAGAGAGAGAGAGAGAGAGAGAGAGAGAAGAGAGAGAGAGAGAGAGAGAGAGAGAGAGAGAGAGAGAGAGAGAGAGAGAGAGAGAGAGAGAGCGTAGTATGAATTAGCCTTCATGATAGGTTCTGTTTACAACCTATACTTTACCTGTTTGCATAGTTACTTCCTGTAGTTTCTGTAAATATGATTTTGCTTTCTCAGGAGATATTGGATCATGGAGCATTTGCCTGATGAGCCCGGAGATGCTTTCAGAGTAGGTGCGGTACAACGCCAGGTACTCATCAACACCTGCTAGCCCTCCCTCATCCTCGAACTGTAATAAAAATATTTTAGACTTGAGTTATATTAATTATGCAACCTACTGTATTCCTGTAAATCATCTGTGCTCAACAAATTAAGTCAATCCAAGTAATATCAAATAACTACAGTATTTGGTAACAAATGTATTTATAATTTGTATAATTCATTTCTGAGATGAAGTTGCATTATAATCACTCTGAAGATAAAGAGAAATGCTCTTTGTGTGAGCACAAACACAGACATGCACTTGTAAGCATGCAAGCAAAGACAAAGACAAAGACACACACACACACACACACACACACACACACACACACACACACACACACACACATACACGCACGCACGCACACACACACACACAGAGCAGAGCAAGTACAATATATATATGTATTCTTTACCTTTGCCATGCTCTTCAGTAATGCCCTGATGTCAGACATGAATTTATGATGTGTGGTAAGGTGAGTCCTCAAGTTAACAACATTTGAACGGACATTTTCTGCAGCTTTCCTCAGCTCCCTGCTTTGGTCACTCACTAACTTGGTAAGTAGTTCAATGTGGTCTGAGGGAGATATGTGGAAGGAAGTTTATTATTTGTTAGTCAAAGAAAGAGAAGGAAAGTGAAAAGGAATGAGATAAAATATGACTGAGAGTGAGATTTAAAAAAAAAGAAAAAAAAGTGGAAGGTATTGCATGATTATGTAATAAGTGGAAAAAAAAAAGACTGAGAAAAAGATGGAGAGAGAAACAAGAGACATGCTCTACCTGAGACTGCAACAGATGCACTCTGGATCCACTGTGTGTTAACATCAGCTGGCAGATGGCAGAGTGTGACTAGCATTTCCTCTTGTGGACTGACAGTGGAGTGGTACCTCTCTAAGAGCATGCAGCTTTCTTGACAGGTATTCAGTACCTGTTAGTTATATAAAAAAAAAATCTCAATGTCAATAACATATTCATTATATTGAAACTGGTGAACAGTATAACTTCAATGCCAATATGTAAAACTATAACTGCTCTGATTATTATCATTATTATTATTCTTTTTTTTATAAACCAAAGAAAAAAATCCAATCAGAACAGAAAAACAATGATATTCAATTTTCTTACAATTGTGAAAAAAATTCTATAAAAGCTTCTTATTCCCCCCATGTAAGCTCAGCAGAATGATATCACTTACCGAAGTGAAATTTGCATCCCAAGTGATGGCGTCCACTGTGTGAGTCCGAAGAGCCTCATAATGTAGCACAGCATTACATAGGGATGCCACTTCCTTGCTCTGATGCACAAGTTGACTGACACCTTCTAGAGCCACTTCTACACCATTACTGAACTCTTCTAATGCCTATGAGTTGTGGAAAAAAGTATAAAACAACAATGATATGCAATCAAATATAAATATTACCTTTCCATCAGCAGGGAATGCCACAACTTGTTACTATAACTGCATTATATCTAAGATAAAGAGTAAGACTGGTTTAAAGACAACATAAACAACAAATACCTGAGCTATGGTTGGGTTCGAACCAGCTGCCCACTTGAGACGCTGCTCAACATTGCCAGTCAAGTTGGTGTACTTTTCCCGTAATTCTGACACGTTCTGGTGCAGAGCCAAAAGTGTGCTTACATTTGTCCTCAATTCTCCCAGCAGTGCACCTCGACCTTGGTATAAAAAAAAGAAAAAAGAAAGAAAGAAAGAAAAAAAAAATTATTTTCCTCTTGTTCAAACACATACACATAAAAATCCAGATAGATCATTGTAACTTCTAAAGAGTATGAACTATGGAAAAGAATCTCATTATGAAACAATATCCTCTATTAAATGAAAAGGAATACCATGAAATCACTCTTTCACCTGGCTGGACTGATGGTGCTACCACTCTCTGCTTTAGGTAATCCTCATTATACCACTGATGTCCAAGATGCTGAGCTGTCACACGCTGATGCATTGTCCGAAGTCCTTCTGCTTCACCCTCCCAATGTCTGAAGTTCATTGAAAAAAAAAAAAAAAAAATCTGACATGTGTACACACTTTGTATATAGTCTTCAGAGACAAACTGTAATAATACACATGATGAACTATGCTTTTATAATGACAGAAAGGTCAAAATTGTCTTATAAATCATCTAAGCTTCAAGACTGTAAATGGTATGATGAACTTTATTTTAAACACAACTTGACATCTCAGTAACTGCAATGTACAGTGGAATACGGGAATATTCTGGTATACCTTAGGAGTAATTTCTTGCGTACTGCATTCAGATGAAGAGTGAGAGCAGTAGCAGCAGATGAAGGCAGTGCAGGGTCCAAGCTGTGGTGAGTCAAGCAACATTCCAATCCTTCTTGGACAATGTTATCTAGATTCACCCTACCTTCTGTGCCTACATCCCTTGCTTCTATATAACCTGTAATAGGATAAGTGATTTCATCTTCACATAATCCTTAGAAAATCTTAAGGATCTTGTCCTATTTACATTTATCATTAATATGAGAGTTTTCTACAGCTAACTCTGTATGTTTTTTTATTGTTCCTTTTTAACCATTGGTACTCCTAAATTTACTTCAAATGTATTTTTCATGTGTTAACTTTAAAAAAAAATCTATTGTTGCACAAAACTATGAGATATATAAGAATACATTTCTAAAAGGTGACTGGACTGTGACTTTTAACATTCTAAATGAGGCATAATTGAAAAAAGGATAAAATATGTACTCTATTAAAATAACGTATAGATGTACTGAAATATCTGTGTTTAATGTATATGCAAAGTACATTCCTCACATTGGATTAAAATGGAAAAACTACAGTTTTTCTTATAGGAGTCACTTACCAGATACATTGATACCAAGTTTCTGGCAGTGCAGAAGAAGCAGGTGTGTTGCCAGATATGAGGGTAGACCGAGCAGCAAGAGAGATACGCAGTCACTTGCATACCTACGAACAATTCTTTGGAGCCTCTCCTCATCGCATAAACTGTTGCTGTTTCTGTTACCTGAATGGCATAAAGCTGGCATTACTGGTTGGTTAAACTAAAGTAAAGACAGAATAGTAATGCTCCTTATATGACAGTATGACAAAGGCAAAGATATAATGGCAAGCAACAATACTTACCAATAGGATCATCCCTCCTGAATGCTGGGGAGGACTGGTATGCTGTTGTAAAGAAGTCAACAATAGTCTGGACTTTCTTAACTCTCAGCAAAGATCGTAGAACCTGGCGTAAACTTGGGTCATGGAGCGGAGCCTGGGTGACGAAAAAAAGTGAAAAAAAGAATTAAGCATTACTTAGGAAAAAGTTTACCAAATAAGAATTACCAGAATATAATAACCTCAATCCTTTGATTTTATAAGATATGCCTCTTCCTTATTCTATCTTTACCATTATCTCAGCAGCTTCTCTTGCTGTGTCCACTCTTGGCCAAGGCTGTGGCAATGGTGAACTGCTAAGGGCATCCATGAGTTGGTCTAACTGGGTCTCGACTGCCTCAAAGAGCAAGTGGAAGCCCATGAGGAGCATCTGTCCCTGGCTCATGTCAGTGCTTCCATCTGAAGTGATTCTGTCTATCACATTCATAAGCTGACCATGAAGGTTTGTTGCTTCCTGGAGAGCTTCTTCATGACGAGGCTAGAAAAGCAAGGGAACAAAAATTCTGTCAGTAAAAAAAACAAAAAAACAAATGAATAAGAAACCATTTTGTTCAATTTAAGCAAAACTTTTATGTATCCTTTATAATAGACATAATGGTTATCAATGTGCCCTATCAATGTCTGATTTTTTAGACATACTGGCATCATAAGGATCTTCAGCCTTAGGTGTGTGGTGAGGTGCTGGCAGAGTGCAGATGGTGGAGTGGGCGAACTGGATACAACAGCTTGGAGTTCTGTGGCTAGACTGATCACAGAGGGTTCTCCACGCCAGAACAGCCTGACACCTTCTACAATGATGATTCCACTTGTGTTCAACACCAGCTCCTACAAATCATGGCAGGTCAGTAGTGGCAAACTATAATCACTTGGATTGCATATGTTTTGTATCATAAAGGCACACTTCCTACTTTTTCCTATGATTAATCTCTATTTTCTGTAATTCATTTTTAGAGTAAGAGGGGAAAGACTAGCTCAAAGGACATCAAAATTATACTTTACATCAAATGTGATGTCATCTTCACTCTCAATTCTGCTGGTTAGCCCATGAAAAACTTCTAATAAAGTATACTATCGAAAAGAAAGACGTTGCCCTTAAACCTTTTCTAAACCCTATAAAATGTAATTTAGGTATCAAACACTTACATGGAGACTTGCAAATACATCATGTAAAGCTGACATTGCTTGTATGACAGGAGTCTCCTGAGGGTATGCTGGAGGTGAGTGCGTAGTTAACAGGGTAACAAGCTCAACCATCCCACCTAGAGTGACCATACTCTCTCTCAACCACCATAACCCTCCAATTGTCAGGTCTACTAGTCCTTCGCCAGCTCCTGCAGCTGTCTTGTCAGCACGTAACCTGGGAACAAACATAAAAAACATCAATATATATAACAAATTCAAATCTGTGGATGCAGTAAATCATCATTGTCTAAGTTAAACATTTCAAACATATGTCAAAATTCCGATAAATTAACTTATAAAGTGAATCAGCTCATATATTTTTCCTTGATTTAAGTGAACAAGTATACCATTTTTCTGCTAATTTAGTTTCTGATATATACTTTATTTCACAGCTGTATTTTCCTAATTTACAGCTCATAATTACAATTAGAAAAAACAACAACAAAAAACTGAAATATCTGCTACACAAACCTGGCACTTGTGAGTTGAGTGAGAGAGTTGAGAAGGGCGCAAGTCATTGCTGCGACCCCTGATATTCCATGCTCTGTCACAAGGGTTGATAAAGCAAGGGAAGTTTCTTGGACACTGTTCACTACCATTACTCCATCATTCAACCCTTCTGAGCGCATCCTTTCATAGACCTATTTATAAACAAATAAATAAATATTCCATGTCAATCGATCTAAACTTGAATACTTCCCTCATTTTTCTATAATCAATCCCCCTCCAAATATGTCAACGAAAAATTCAAAAAAATGGATAATAGACTCTAACAGGAACTTACCTTCTGCAGCTGTGAAGTAACCTGAAGGGATTTACTCTGAAGTTGCATGTCTATATTACAAGCATGACTTACTGCTGTAGCATCTGGAGCTTCACGATGACTCTTGCTGATCACCATCTGCACACTGGAGATGATACTCTGGTTTAGTATTGATATTATCCATCTATGATTTTTAACTCATACTGTGATGCCTAAAACCACTTTGACTTCTCTTATTGGTTTCATCTACTTAACTGCTTATTTATGATTTTATACAAACACTTTGACAAACTTTCATTATATGCTAATACAATATACTAATAATTGTTAGGAATGAATGACATCATAATTACCAGTTACTTTGTCACACTAAACCCTATTCAACTGTACAAAAGCAACAAGTCCTTACTTATTCAAGGAAAAGTCTTGCAAGAGTGAGGTAAGCCATACTAGTTGTTCTGACAGCCTATGTCGTGACAGATGATCAGCTGGGTAATTCACCCAAACACCTCCATACTTTATCAGTAAGTCAAGGCTGGCACCTAAAACATTCTGAACCTGGTTCACTACTTTGCTCAATTCAACTGTATGGGAAGAAGAAAGAGGGATATAGAAGTCAATATATAACTCGTTACATTCAGTACATAAGAAAACACATACAATTACTTAAGTGTATAAATATGTACACATGGAAACACAAATTTTCCATGCACATATTCTGTACAAAAAAAATACTTCATTAATCATATAAGACATAAACTGCCTTAACATTCTTAAGAATACAATGACCAGATCGCAGCAACGACAAGATAAACAGCTTACCTTCAGTATGTTCACACTGCGTGGCTAGTTGACCTTGTCCAGCTTTAGTGAGAAACTCAGTTACAGGAGCAACACTGGCTAACATCACTCCTGCGTTGCTCACTTTGGCTCTCCACTCCCCAGCTTGACCTCCTTCAAACACTCTGGCTGCAGTCTAAGGATTTGAAAAAAATATACACATCCAATCATTTATATCCATGAGAGAACAGAATATCTATGTAATTAATGTTTGCTAGATGTTGTACTGCATGTAAAATGAGTTGAAGATATACAAAATGCCTCACATACAAATTTCTTTTGTTCATTAAAATCTAGCTTAGCTATACATTTTCATAAAAAAAAAGAAAAAAAAAAAGGAAAAGAAAAGAAAAAAGAAAAACAGTATCAACCAATCATACCATATAGAGATTATGCCAATGCTTCACTTCAATCAACCTTGTATTCACTAGCTCTTTAGCATGATCCATTGACTTTTTAACAATTGCATATTCTTCATAACGTGGGCGGAGACCATAGAGGTTGTGCTGTGGATTAGCTTCTGCTTCCTGAAAAACACAAGACATTTTTTATAAGTCTATATGAAAACCAGAGTGAGAGACATAGGTTACTGTTTTTGAAACTCTACTTGATGCTATGAACATAAAGCAAGATCAATGAAATCTTGTTTTAAAAAAGTGGCTATTTTGCTGTTGCATACATGCAAACTATGTCAGAAAACAACGTGTTTACTTGACTCAGAAAAGTAATGAATACAAATGAAAAGACTGAATTATATCTCAGATACTATCATTGTTAATGTTTAGGGTTTACCTTGAGCATTGCCATGAGGTGGTGACCATCCTGCAGGTTAGCCTCAGCATCTGCTTGAACCTCATGTGCCTTCTGCCACTCCACTAAGCTGATTTCCACATTGGGTATGCACTCCAGAACCTCAGCTCTTCATAACACATAGTATACAGGAGTTAAGGCATTGACATATCTCACATAATAAAGAATGAAATGTCTTTATCATTATACTAATACATAACTAAAATCACATTATATGCATACATTCTTGGCAAAGGGATTATAATACACCAATGTACCTACTTGTTACTTAGCCAGTCAGCTTTCATTTCTGCTATTCTCACAGCAAACATACTGAGTGTGAGACCCCTTTCCAGCTGCTGCCTACTTTGTCTAGCGCCTGACACCAGAGCTTGGTCACCCCCATACACTGCACCTGTTGGTTTCACAAATAGAAATAGTTCAGCTTACATCCCATCAATATACATCTGCACTGAGAGATAACTAGGCTTTCTGATTCTAAATTCAGATATTCTGCTTCTTTAACTTACCAGCATAGCCTGATTCACTGTCTGGTGTCCAGTCAACCAGTGGATCATAAATGAAAGCTTCTAGCAAGGTCAGAAGAGTTTCACGTCCTCTTCGCATTGTTCGTAACACCTGCTCACAGGCATTCCTAAATACACCCTGAGGAAAAAAAAGAGAAACATACAGGACCAAGGACAAATACCAAAAAATATACACTTTCAAGTGAAAGTACACACATTACAATTCAATTTGCCCAAAGCATACTCAGAACAGACCATCTTAGCTCTAAGATTCAAATTTACCTCAGTTCCTGTTACTCCAAGTGCTGCCTCAATGTTATGTGTCATGCGATATGGGACTCTCTCTGGAACACGAAGGTTTTTTCCTTTCTCAAAGCACACATTGTAATCAATGTGAACCACCTGTGAAACAGAAGTATAATGCAAGATCATCTATACTGGTGCTGCAAAACTTATGAATATTACAATTACACATGATTATTACATTTAATATAGTCTCAACATTATAAAATTCATTAATTGGATGGATATTTAGAATCTGTACATAAATGCTCTTTCCCATTGATTCTGATGGACTGGACAGTAGAAAATGAGTCACATAAATGGATCAAGAGCTACTGGTGACTAGTGTGACTGACCATTTAATATTGAACAATATCTTTCATTTTCTTTTATAATGCCTACTCCGACAAAGTTATGCAAACATATATAACCATTACAAGCATTACTTTACCTCTCCAGATGTTAGATTAACAAGCACATTGTCGAGATGCCTGTCACCAAGACCAATGATATAGCCAATGATGGACATAACAGCTGTGGAAATTGAGTATGTCTGGGTCAAGTGCCACCAGTCTCCAGCACTGACACTACACATCCACAATTCTCTGTAATATAATATAAGAGTAGAAAAGCGATCTCAAACTATTTTCAAATTTACCAATAATCTCCTTTTTGACTTGATGCAATAATTAAATCAACATCTAAATTTCAGTCTTACCAATAACTAAATTAATAATACAAAGTAATTGAAATTACACATCCTTTAGAGGTTTCCAGAGACACTCTCAAATCCAGCTATATTTGATAATAAGTATAACTTCCAAATGTACCTTGAGAGTAGGTTTGATGGTGTCTCCTTTATCAGGTCTTTTAGAACATCCCTTAGTATGCCAAGAGGCCATTCTTTGCGGTTGTCCAGGCTGACTCCAGCCTCTCGTAGTCTGGGTGTCAATTTGCTGTAATACAATTCTGAAGGGCGTGGAACTTGTGGGGGAGCTGAAGAAATAGATGCAGATATTATGGATCATTATAGAAGAAGATAAAATCTAAACAATTCTTAACATATATAAGAAACTTTTATCAATTCTTAGCAAAATAATATAATTGCTATTGCCTTTTATAGGATTACCAGATTGAATCAATCATAAAGCTACAATGTGGGACAAAAGATAAGAAATTATATTAAATAAAAAGATATATATTTGACACAAAGGAACTATAGTCATGAAATCCAATGCAAGAACTGATCTCACACTTGGATGCAAACCTTGTGGATGAATGGATGCTGCAGAGGAATGATTTTTAAGCAACAACGCGTGAGCTTCCCGTTGCTGCCACCGCTTGTAGAGACCAAATAGTGGTGTTGCACTCCCAACCCACTGAATGAGGCCTGAACGTGGACCAAGTGGCACCACAGAATAATACCTGGCTCGATACACACAGTCTTTGCCCCTAAAAAGTGTTCACAAAATAGATTATCAATCCTACATTATCTAGATATGATATAAGACTTTTCTCCATTTTATATTTATCACAACAGACTCCAGTTTAAATCACTTTTCTTATATTCCATAATTTCTTAGAAGAGCATCTAATAAGAATATATCTAATAAATTTTCTTCAAGTGATTCCTCTCAAACAATTCAATTACCTCTGGTTCTTTTCCAACATTGTATTAACTATTTCCAGAAACTGCATGATCCTCTCATCCAAATGTAAATCTTCCAGTCCTTTGAACAGGTATGTATATCTGAAAATAAAAATGAATGGTAATAAAATTATCTAGGCACAAAGATGGTTATTTCTGTTTTCTGGGCACACAGGTTTTAGTACAAGAAGGATAAATCATTCCTACATAATATGGTTGATATTATTATGAAAAATTTTCTACTCTGCAATTACCCAATCCAACTAGAATTTCACGATTTATGGCATATGAAGTTGAAATATACCTCACTTAAAGAAAATGATATGTTAAAAAAAAATGTCTTGCAAACTGATCTAAGGAAGAAAGCAACAAGTGCAAAGAGAATAGAGGAAGATGAAGTTATCTTTACTTCAGAATAGTTAGCCGGTTCCTTTAACAGCAAGTAAATTACTACATTTGAGCAAATTGTTTCAGAACTAAGGTGACTTACTTCTTGCCATCTGATCCTTGGAAACTCAGTTTTTTCGGTTTGGTCTTTGTGGGGAGAATGGATATGTTTCCATCTACTGATGCTATGGTGATAACCTGAAATAAATGGTAATATTAAAAAAATTATAATCATAATAACAAAAGCAACAATACACTCTCCTACTACTAATAGTGGTACATAGTAATAACAATATAATGATACTACTGCTAAATATATGAATGATATAATGAAAAAAGTCACAATAATATCAAAAGTCACAATTAAGCAGCAAAGAAAAAAAGAAGTATATTTGTGTTTGTTTCTTACCTGTTGTGAAGCTGACACCACACCAGGCATTGCAATTTTTGTTGCAGTCAATGCTGCAAGTTTTGGGGAGACATCCATCATCTTGAGTGTTGAAGATGCTCTCCGATGGGCTCGCTGTTGCAGCATCTATGCAAAATGAGATTACATAAAGTTACAAGCATAAAGTCATTAATATTCTTATCACGGTGCCTCCATATTACATAATTAGTTAATTCAGCTGAATATCAGCCTATTCATAAACCATGAAGAATAGTACATCAACTGTGGACACTTATCAATTTAACAAGATTACTAACCTGATGGAGCTGCCTTAGGCCAGACAGAGCAGCCTGAGGCTCAAAGTAACTCTCAGGTTCCCTTAAGCTACAAAGGGCTGTGGATATCAAGGAACCATAGGTTTCGTGGAAGTGTCGCTCATGGGGTGTCTCTGGAGCAGCTGATGTGATGTCTGCTAATTGGTCTAATACAAACAGCAGCTGGAATATTAATTTAAAACATGAGCTTGAACAGTTATGAAGGAGACAAAACATGTGGATGCACAAACACTAAGTAATGCATATCAGTTAACATAAAGGTTAATATAAATGAAGTTAAATTCACAAAAAAAGGAAAAATGTTTGGATGTGTCTGACACTTGAGTATAATTGCTTTTACAGTCTGAACAGGTTTGAAGAACCAGACAAGATAATGGCCTCAATTCAGTCTTCTAATTTAACTTTCCTCTCCATGTGATATTTAAGCTCCTTATTCTCATTCAAATACATACTGGCTTAAAGATGATGTCATATTTCTTCTTAATGAGTTGAGTTTTCTCAGTCTGTGTCAGAGATGAATTGTTATTCAATCTTGCGATTTCTGCTGTCAACTGGTGGCACTTTCTTGACATATCACTGTGATGCTGAGCCAAAGTTCCTAGCCATAATTCATCCCAAAGGACAGTAATACGACGGAGTTCATGGACAAGCATCTGGACTTCACTAATGCTGGACCCCACCTGAGAAATAGATGTCATCATGGTATATCAAAAAACACATTGTGGACAAGTACAGCATAAGAATGAAGCAGTACATGAAATCTACTGCAACAAGCACCCCTGGATGGAGATCACAAAGAATTATCAAAATGCTTTACAGGCTGACTGCAAACAGAGATCAATTACACTACTATGAACCTGGTGATAAATTTTGCAAAATGGAAAAAACTAACTTTTGAGAGCACCTCCAACCTATACAATATCTGTTTATATTCACAGTCATATTCATAGACATTACATAGACCTATGCATGGGTGTAAATGCAGATATCCAGATTAAAGGATAAAAGTTCATCACAGAATTTTCTTTGTTTCCCATACCTGTTTAGTCAGGGTGTCCACAAGAGAGGAGAAACAATTCCTCATAACTGTTCTTCTTTCCTGTTCTTCAGTTGATTCAGAGATCAGTTCCTCTTCTTCCTCTTCTTCCTCCTCTTCATCAACCTGGTCATACTCCTCATCCTCTTCTTCTTCGTCTTCATCTTCCTCTCCAAGTGCCTGTTTCATTTTTCTTCTGTGTCTTCCTTTGTGGAGGTACTTGGCCAACATATCTAATATAGATTATTCCATAGATTATTAAAATTTCTTGCACAATAACAATCAAAACAATTTCTAAGACAGTAGTTAATTGTAATCATAAAAGTGCATTTCATGTCACAATTACAATCAAATTATTTTTCCCACCTGTCAGTGATGCTTGATTGGCTGCCACATTTCCACCAGCTGAACCAACCACAGCTGGGAAGACAATCAAATGTGGAAAGTCCTCTGCCAGACGACACAGAAGTTCAGAGATACTGCCCCTCACATAGTGCTCTGGATGATTCAGCCGTGCAAACAACTGTAAGTAGAAAGTCAATAATTGTTGAGAATAAACATATAAAAGACTGGTACATATATAATCCTTGCATAACAAGTATTTGAAGAAATTAGAAAGCTTAGGATGCATCAGCAATTAAATTACCTGAGGAATGATAGTTTTCCAGGGACGTGTAGGTGTTTCAGCAAGACCTTTTTCTAAAACTTCTCTTAACTCAGACGCATGCTTTACCATCAGGCGAAGCAGTCTCAATGTAGCTACTGTGCACTGGTCAGCATGGCTTGCAGCATACTGACAGAAGAAAATCTCATCATTAATACTCTGCAGTCATATTTTGAGAAACCAAGTACATTACCACATAATATCACCAACATCCAGAAAAAAAGTTATTCTCACCCCTTGGCTGATTTTCAGGAACCTGAAGTATGCCTTTGCAGCTGCTGTGAGAACAGTGTAATGTCTTTCTTGGGCTGCTTGATGAACCTCCACCAGAGCTGTATTTAGGTCTGTCACTGCATTCCCAGTTAAACCCCATGATTGAAGGGTTGATGTAATTTGTGTTCCAACCTACAGAAAAGGCATTTATGTCAAATTTCAGTCTCTAATACCTCATTGAGATATGCTTAAGGATATTAAGGACAGATATAAACAGTTCTATAGAATAGCAATAATTTTGTTGTATGCCTTACTGGATAGAATTTCTGTACCTATCCACAGCTTATACTAAGAACATGATTTTTCATACTTGTTGAGTGCCCTGGACTTCCTCCAATCGGAGATCCTCTTCATCCTCTTCTGTGGCATCTTGCCCAGGTTTCCAACCTCCTATGAGGGAACAAATCTCTTCTATCCTTTCCTCAACACTTGCAGCATCGTGACTGATAGCAGGAGTTACGATTTCCTTTATACGAGCACGATCTTCCTCCGACAGCTGGCCACCATTGCTGTTACTGTAGTCAAGTATTCTTCTACCCCATCTAAGGTAGTGAAAGAAAATTGTTTTAACAAATGAGAAAATTATATCTATATTATAAAAAACTTATTTCCTGTAAAATGATGGCAATGAAAAATACATAAAAAAAAAAAATCTACCAAAACTATTGCACTTACCTGAAACACCATGAGGCAATATGGAACCAGACTTTTGGGAGAGTTGGGCATTGTGTTGCAGCAAGGGTGAGGATATGACCCATATTGCTCTCTAACTGAGGAAGAGTTGGGTGACTGACTTCTGCAAGAGGCAGCAACTCCTCTGGTGCAAAATCCTTCATTTCCAGGTAAACTGAAATGCACATAGACTTTTATTCTTCCTTCTTGTTACATTACAATTTCACATGCTATATATAACTTGATCTTAATTATTTTCACAAAAATGTTAATACAAGCAATACAAAGGTAAAACCAACAACCAAAATACCTGTTAGGAGTTTATTCATCCATTCTGGAGCATCAGCTGTTGAATCTCCAGAAAGCATCAGGACACGCCTATCATCTTGTGCCCACCACTTGTTAAGTGTTATGATGGAACGAGCACATAGGTGGCCAGCCTCATTTGGTGGAAGTGTGAGCAGGTTGGTGTCTGTTGCTGCTAAGGCTGCTAAGCTGGGATTTAGCCCAACTACAGATCCAGCAAGGACTGAACAGCCATGAGCGATGTATCCCTTGCTGAATAGATATACAGGATATATGGTAAGTAAAAGAATATCTAAACAGAGCCAGCTTCTTATCTCCTTAGAATATCCTTTTGTAATTCATAGTCCAAGGCATTTTGCATATTTGGTAAACTTGAACAAAACTGAGTCTGAGTACAAACCATGCCAGGAGTTTGGATGCTTCCCTGTGCAACTTGGCCTGAAGAGGGTTATACTCTGCACCAGGCACAATTTCAAGGACTGATTCTGCCAAGTTGGAACTTACTCCTAATAACCCTATCAATGTGTTTTCTGCAAAGTCCATGTTCTCTTGCTTACGTGCTTGCTTGGCCGATAGGAGGTCTAATTTGGTGATTGAAGCTGAAATAAAAAAAGATTACATTGTTCAATCAATAAAACAATGAAAGCATATTTATGAGAGAAATATGAACAGCAGGTAAAAGAAATGGAGGAATATGAAAATGAGAGAGGATAGAAGTATGTAGATGAATAAAATGATGGTGAGAATGATAAGGATAAGGATGAAGATGAGGAAGAGAAGGAAAATAAAGAGATGAAGATGAGGAAGAGAAGGAAAATAAAGATGAAAAAAAAAGGAATAAGAAAAGTAATATCATCAATAAGACCCATGAAAAAAACAAGAGAGGATATCTATACCAAAAAATATCAACAAAATTTCAATATCAATGATAGCCCTGTTTTAGAACACTCATCCTACCACACACACAAAAATATATAAAAAATTATGATATTTGAAATAATAATTAATGTATAAAGCTACGCACTTGGTGTTACTGCAGGATTAATTCGTCCAATGAGTTTCGCCCATCGTGACACATGAGGGATAAGGTCTGCAGGAAGACTCATTAGATTTGTGTTCTCCCAGCCCTCATGCAAACGTCCTGCACCCATGGAATCGTTGAGAATACTCCTCAGCTGAAACAAGAAGTATACATTGATCTCAATGAATAATGCCATTTTACAGAGCATGAGGATGATCGCAATACTGCTAGTGCAATGAAACACACACACACACACACACACAAAGTAAATATATATCCATAACACATAAGTAAATGCAAATAGACGCATACACACAAAGACAGCAATAGTCTTGACTGGAATGAAATGTCAATCACTACATAATTTCTCCCTTACTTCATGGAGGACTTGGTGAAGTAGAAGGGAGTGAAGATGCATGGCAGAGTAAGAAGACATTGTGGATAACTGTAACATCCACTCTACTTGCTCTTGACATTCTGCTACAATCTTACTTAACGATTCTCTGAAACAGAAAAGAATAAATGACAATAATCAAATATAAGAATGGCGGTTTCTATCAGGATATATATTTTTTTGAATCTCAATGATTTTTCTGTCCTTTGGCCACACATCACAAAACACTGTCATATTCAACTCTGTCCGGTACATATAATGAAAGACAAGTAAATTTGTTTTGCCTACAAATATTTTCATTTCTTTATTAGAGGCTTTAAAATCAATGTTTGTTTTCTGTTCTATAAACACACAAAGCTCTGCATTTTTCTATCTTTTAGGGGTTAAAACAAATCTGAGCTACTAGTCTGATGACTATATCTTCATGACATGTCCCAACTCACCTTGAAGTTGAGGGCTGAGGATAGACTGTGGATGTGAAAGAATGTAGAAGGACAGTATTTATATCTTGGAACCTCTTCCAAGTAATCCAGTCTTGAGCCTTTGTCCAGTCCACCTGGGTCACTGCGCCACCAAGGCTCGTCATCACTCCCACAGGATCGGCAGAGTCAAAATGTGCCAATGCTCTGGAGTGAATTATTTGAAAGTGTTTTTTATATCATAATGATGTTCTTAACTGTAAATGCTAACTTCATCATTTAAAAAATCATGTCAAATACTGCATTCTATTACAAAGATGGTCATAACAATCACAAGTAAAATGTGTTTTGTGGTCATTGAAAATATCCTACTCAAACATTTCAATTAGAAGAAAAAATTATGAAGTATCTATACATGAAAATTACATCACACATTTACAACCTTTAAGTCTCATAAGAAACCTTACTTTTACATTAGTTTATGCTGCCTTAATCTATATCTATATGTCTATGATAAGTGCCCCATAACTTTAAACTTACTGCACATGAGAGAGGTCTTTGTATGTGTTGAGAAGGCCAGAGGTAACAGTTATAGGCTCAGACTCTTCCTGTTTCATTTGTATTTGTGTTGTCCACTTCTGAAGCTCTCCCCATTGACTTAGCCGGCTGTAACACTCTGCCACCTGTGAGAAAAAGTAGTTAGTGACAGGTCTGAAGCTTTACTGGAAATAATTTCAGAATACAGAATACTTTCACATGAGCAATTATATACAGCATTAATAAGTCATAAGTCAGGTGGGTGTCTCTAGGTTCTCGTCAGTATACATTTCTTCAATCAAAATTGAGAGAGAGAACATGCAGATTGTTCTCACACAAAAAAGACACATATTAGAAGGAAGCCATATGAACATCGACAACAAGGGCATCCATAGTTATTAATTCCTCTTTTCATAATTCACTCTTGTGAGCTACATGCTGACTCACACCATATGCATTTTCACACTCAAGCCTCTTACAATTGGTTACCTAACTCTAAAGGTATTTCTAAATGAAGGAAAGGACTTTTACATACCTGAGCATGTATGAATTCCTGTATCAAAGGATCTTGCTGTCTCATATCTGAATGGTTGGCAATTATGACATGCTGTGTGGATGTCTCTTCCTCTTCATTCTTAAGTTTATCAGTTTCATCGACTTCATCTCCTCCACCTTCCAGGAAATGCATGAAGCCCCTTAAGGCTTTCTCATACCTATTAAAAAATATCAATTGTCAATGTGCTCTCCTGGATGTATGATGCCTAATCACAAAATTCAAATTAATTTTCTCTCATCCTATAAAATTTAATATGTGATATGGGGTATTCTATAAGTAAGCAAAGTTTTCCAAATCTGATTTCTTAATGAATTTGTTTGATATGCCAGAACTTTTGGAAATTTTGTTAGAAATATGTAGCTACACTAGATCATAAAAACACAAAAAACAAAACAAAAACTAGCATGACAATTATATATGATGCTATCATTTCAATAGTGGTGACACATGGAACAAAAACATTAATAACACATTAACTTACTTATTGCCAGCACTGTAAACTGCAGGCTTAAGCCAAGCAAAGCGTCTTCCAATGTGGTCTCGGCACCACTGGTAAAGACCTGAAACTCCTTCATCACAACCTTCAGCTACCAGTGCCCGTGCACAGTAGCAAACAGCTCGTTCAAAGTCAGTACTCTGAAAGAAAAGGTTATTCAAAGATACTTGATTTTAACTATTATTTAGAATCAACGAAGCTCTTTGACTTTCATCCAAGCTCAGAAATAATCAAATTTTACAAACACAAAAATTAGAAACCCAAAATACTTATGACAAGTAAATCAATACAGACTACTAACTTGTGTGTTGTTATTATCTTTTAGTTCCTGCAGGAGTTTGTAGGAATGTCGAACAGCCACTTCTGGACGTCCACAGTTAAGTGCAACTACAATGACTGCAGCTCTTATACGACTCAGCCATTCGGTGCATGTCTGACGATTTGTCCTAAAAAAGGCTCTAACACTCTGTAAAAAAACATTATAAAATGATGAAATTCAGGTTGCACAGTAAGTATGAAACTATATTTTTTAGTCAAGTTGTCCTATAGAAGGCTTTGACTCAGTAAAAACATTATGCGCTACAGATATGCAATTTTGAATATTCATCATAAATATCTACATTTTCCTACCCCAGTCAGTTTGTGCAGTAAATTACAATACATTTGTACATATCTCCATAAATGAAGTCAACAGTAAAGATATCAGTATCAAAGGAAATATCTATATTCTCAAAGTGGTTCATTTTTTTATTCAAGTCCATACAAGAAATCATAGACATTATACCTATATCATTAATCAAATTTGGAAATCATAATAACCTCAGCAAGTACCTACCTTATTTGGAGGTGGTACAGCAACAGCACATCCATCACTCGCATTGAACATGGCTTTCTCAAGACTCTCCAAGAACTCTACAAGCAGCATCACAGCAAGAGAGTGAACCTTCACATCATTTCCTCCTTTTTCACTGCCATTCACACTTTTGCTAGTCTTCTCATCCTCTGTCTTGCTGCCTCCTTGACTCTTCTCTGTTGTCTGGCCACACTCTCTCACTTCCTTTGCTCTACTCTTAATGGCACCTTTAAAAAAGTAATCAATATTTAATTCAAATAAGACATCACTTCTATACAATCCGCTTGGAAAATAAACATCAATTTGACAGTAAGACCTCCCCTATTGATGTGTATATTTTGCAATGCAACACAAATGAAATAAGCACAATGCCAACATTACCTTCAATACTAGTAAAAGTGTCTTGGGGCTTTCCTAAAGTAGTTCGCAGTTTGCTTGCAATGCAGTGCTGAGCTGGTTCCCAGGCC
>BOPN01000763.1:322500-332500 GCA_017312705.2 Penaeus japonicus
CTGTCTAAAGGTGGTCTAAATCTTACTAAATACCTCTTAAAGTTCACATCTAATAGTACTTCATGTATTAAGAAAATGAAATGCATTTAAATTTATAGTTACTGTACCATATTCATAAATTACCAGCATTTTAGAATCTAAATCAATATGGTATATACTGAAAATAGTATGATATAACAAACATATTCCTTACTTGTTCATTACCAGGTACTTCTATCACATTTATACAATTATTTGCTATGTGTTAATGAAATTCTAAAAATCAATGCAAGTTTCTTACTTAAAATCACTTAAATGAAATGGATATACTTAAAAAACAGTTCTTTATCATAAATGTTTGCTTCTAAATCATCTGTACAAATTCAAATATATTTTCTTTCTTCTTAGAATTATAATAATCCTTTATCTAATCTTTAATAATCCTTTTTCTAAATCTTAATTCAAATAAACAAATATGAAAAAATCTCTACCTCAGGATAATGCAGAGCCAGATGAGAGCTGGATGGAGTTAGATGTGTTGCTAGCAGATCGACAATGGGAGGGTTCAGTGCCCACATGGTGATGATGGAGTTCCGAGTATTTGCCACCTTCACATATCAAGAGATGGCAATGTAGTAAAGTTTATATATATATATATATATATATATATATTTAAGTTTACCCGTGCATAGACTTCGGTCGCACACCTGCATGTACATTGAAGTTACTGGGCCTGTTGGGACGGCTGAAGCAGACGGAAGATGGGTTTAGTATGTGATGTGCAACGATTTGCAATCTAAGACTAACCTAGAGAGAGAGAGAGAGAGAGAGAGAGAGAGAGAGAGAGAGAGAGAGAGAGGAGAGAGAGAGAGAGAGAGAGAGAGAGAGAGAGAGAGAGAGAGAGAGAGATAATAATAATGTATATATACATATATGTATATATATACATACATATTATATACATTCACAGTGTATTATCTCATAATTTTTTGTATAGACATACACAAAGAGAAATATCAATCAGTAATAAATAAAAAGTACATACCTCAGCTAAAACTGTCATGAGATACATCATAAGGACAGTTGCTTCCCTCTCATTATATGAGACTCCCTCTAAAACAGTTATTGCTGCAAAGCTAACTGCTTCTGGTACTAGAACACGATGAGCAATCTATAAACAAATGAAAAGAAAAATATGAGAAAAGGAAGAAATGTAATAACCTATAGTGATATTATTGATATTTTTGTGGTTCAAGAACATAGAGTAATATCCCAAGATATCTTACATCTATCCCACATTATCTTTTACACTGCTTTCCTTACCTGTAAATCTGCAAGTATGTAGTTGTAAGCCTCCTGCAATAAAGGTACATTCTTCAAGCTAAGTGCAGCATGGTACACTCCAAGGGTAGCATGCCATACTTGCCGATGTGGGGAGAGGCGTAAGCTGCGCAGGGGGGAGTTTGTGCCAAAAATCTTCTGTATGAATTCAACAGATAAACTGCTACCAATCTGCTTCAGCATCTGTAAATAAAATCAACTATACTTTACAATAACAACAATAACAACAACAAGAAAAAAAGGATAAATAATATCATTTGTATATATTATGAATATACATTTTATGTGACACATGATTAACAAAGTTTAAACCTTTTCTCAAAATAATCAAGTCTGAAGAACTTACCCGAGTTAGCAGCGTCAGATAAGACATAACTGTGGCAAAGCCCAAGTGCTCAACAAGCTTTTGCTGAAGATCTACAACATCACAAAAGTGTTCCTGTAGCCCAGACATATTTGGGCTGTATGGAATCAACACCAAACAAACCTGCAAGGACAATCATAGGTGAAACTTATTTCAAATTATCAGTAATTTTATATTTTGTCAATTATGTAACCAGTAATATCCAATGCATAAGGCCACATGATTAATGAAGATTAGTACCAATATTAAGATTCAGTACTACAAATGTGAAGAAAATAAGAAGGATAAAAACGTATCCTCTCACAAAATTAGTGATCCTTAAAAAAGTTACTTGAAAAAAGAAAAGAAAAAAAGAAGACAAAAAGACTTGGTACCTGATTCAAGGCATCTAGAAGTGATTCCTCCCAATGGTGTTTTAAAATATTCCCTGCTCCTATCACCATCTTCCCTAGTGCATCAACTAAGAAATTTGGTGAAAGACTAGGGTTCACAGCAGGGTCAGCCTGAGGCCCTAGACACCTAAGAACTGTTGTAAAAACACTGCAAAAAAAAAATTCAAGAGATGAGATTCTATCCGTACCTCCCTTATACCCTGTATTATTGATAGCTAAATATCACACAAATAAAATCCTCTTTGCACATTATATAATTTCTCAACATTTCAAGATATTAACAATAAAAACAAAACAAAAAAACATGAGTTCATATAGAACAGGATCTAAGCTTACCTAATGAATGCAGCTACTTTCTTGGCACAGATTACCGGGTCTGATGCCACTTCATCTTCAGGTGTTGAGCGACCAGACATTCCTCTTTCCAAGTCCTAAAAAAATTAAATAATAAAATTGCTTGAAAATGAAAAACAAAAATAAAACATTGCTTTGTAGATCTTATACAAGAAGTATCATTGAAGTCCATTACATGAAACTCCTCTTTTGTTTTCACTAACTTTAGGTTCTATCCTTCTATAAATGATACCAATTCATGCTTTCCTGACTTACAGTTTACAGTTTTGTTGTAAATCAACATGATACACAAGTAGATATTACAAAAAAAAAAAAAGCAAACAAATGCACATCCACATATTCCTGTACAGCAATAAGATAACAAAAAATAAGTCAGGATATTCTGATATATAAAGAGGTGACATAGCTATAAAAGTGCATGATTGTTACATTACCTCACAATAGTCCTCCATATCCTCCACAAACTGTGAGAGAAGCGTTGCTGCAATGGGGACATTGGCTAACCATAGCTGTGAAAAGCTCCTCAATGCCATGGATACATACTTCATAACTTCTGGTGACTGATGGTGGTCAATGTGCCATCCTACCAGTATGTCAACAATATCCTGAAACAGCCAGTATGTTCTGAATGTACAGTATAAACAAAACAAGTAATTTTAGTAGGTCAGTATGTACAGGAACCCATAATATTGCTTAGCCAATGTACTGTCTAACACATACAATACACTGGTGAATTAATTTAAACAGTACTAACTAGTGAATAAAAAGGAGCTGTATTCAAGAAAAACCGAACATGTCCCAAAAAATTAAAAAATGTAACATACCTGGAAATAATTATTAAGGATATGACTATGATTGGTGTTCAGTTCTCTCAATACATCCACAGTAGCCACCATCACCTCAGGAGTTTCAGTTCCTTCCAACACAACTTGCAACCCTTCAACAATTCTTTCTCCAACCTGGAAAAGAAAGGAATAAAGAAAGATGTACCCGTGCTATAGAAATACCATGTATGTTTTTGTAATCATGAATGTTTTGAAATATATGGTCCATATGACATTGGTATTTAGTCAAGATGGTATTCAAAAAACATTAATTGTTGACAAGAGCAGATCAACATATAAAATATAAAAAATACAACTATTATTGCACTTAATATCATTTGAATATGTAAGGTCCCTCATACTTAACAACTATGCATATGCTAAGTTACAAGTAAAAAAAAATGCTGACAGAACAAAAATCATAAGAAGAAAAAGTGGAAAGATCTGCTTGTCACAACAATTATCCTTACACATCAGTTACTTTGAGAAAAATCTGAATATCAAATGAAAAAAATCACTGCGATTTACTGCACTTACTACATTTCCCACCCGAAAGCTTGATAATTAACACTTGCAACATGAATACATTCCATTATAATAATTACCTGATTCAGCTGAGAGCCATCAGAATCTAACTTTAACATCTCCAAGATGCACCTCAACACCAAAACCTTCATTTCCGCTGCACGCCAGGTATCTAGTCGATCTAGTGTCACATCCACAAATCTGAAGAATTAAGAAAATCATAATTTATTTATATAACAAAATGATACATACAGATAGGGAGAGAGAGAGACATACACACACACAAAATCATAAAGTTGCCCAACTATAGAAAATTATAGAAAAAAAGCTGATCAGTACCTCTTTATGTCTCCTTCCATGACATGACCAACACGCCCGACACAGCGAGTGATTTCCCAGCGACAGGGGGGTGAGGGAGCTGCATGAAGCAGTTCAAAGAGAGAGTCCAAAAGATGCTCAGCATTTCGGCGAACATACTTCACATTTTCATTCAGCATTATCGATTCCTGAAAAAAATTAATTTTTCTTTTTTATTCTGCATATCACAAGCACTACATCAACAAAATGATGGATCATATACCAGAACACATACATCCATACCAATCTACAGAAAAAGATGCCATGGATTTATACAAAATGAATAATGCAAATAAATGTGGTTTCCATTCTCTTTCAAGTAAAAGGAAAAAGATCTTCAGTAAAGAAAGAAAGAAAGAAAAAATGATAGAAAGAAGAGAAAACACTTAGAACTGACCTGAAGCTGCTGGACTTGTGCAAGATAACGCTCTGCATCGTCCTCTCGGGATAGTCTTCTTAGTTGCTTTGAAATTCTTGAGTCTTCACTAAAGCCACGACTGAGATCTGCATTGTAATGATTATATGATCATTACTACTTTACCAAAAGAAGCCCTCCCAATGATAATGAGAGGTAATTACAAAATATCATCAAAATACTATTTATTCCATAACAGATAACTTCCATTACCTTTATGAGATCGATGTTTTACAACTTCTGTCTTCTCAGGATCGGTCTTTGGATCATCTTCTGAATGTCCCTGTTCTGAGAGGCCTCGACGCTCACCCGGCACAGAGTGACGGTGATGAGTCAGCCCTCGCCGGTAGCGCCCACTTCCTCTTCCTCCTCCTCCTCCTCCACGATATTCTCGATGAATTCTTCCTCCTCCACCTTCATCTCTCTCTCCTGTACTGCCACCAACCATCCTCTAGAATATCTTCAGAATAATGTAGGTGAGTAATAAGTTACATACACTGTTGTTATATTAATCTATTTATAACAAATCACTTAGTGATGAAAATCCCACCATCTATAGCCTAATCTCCTTATGCAGAGTTCTTAAAATATATGGCAGGATTCAGCACTAAGCACATGGTACATAAAAATATTTCATTCTTACATCTTATACTAATGTATCTTCTGAAAAGTATTGCATTATGTGTACTACATTCTTTTCACATATCAGTATCTACTATCATTTACAAGTTATCAAAAGCTATTTTCTAAAACCATGAATACCAACATATAAACTTCTAAAGCACTAATTGTGATACATACTATCCTAGACAATAAGAAGCTTGTCAAAAAATATAGTACAGAATTAGTCCTTGCTATCTCTAGCTACACTAATCAACAAGGTGCCTGCTGTTGTTGATGCTTAGGGCAAAGGCCAACAAACCTCTAACACAAACACTCTTGACATGATAAGAGCTTGTAGACTTCTCTTGCAATGTCTCATCAATCATGAAACCAGTCTAAGTGCCATGTATCCAGAATATGTGTTGTTGAGGTTAGTTGGCCTTATCTGGAATACAAAGTCTGGCCGCCAGGGTAATTGCTTGACAATGCACTACCATCATGTTGGACTTCAGATTACTGGCCATTCATCACTGATCACAGAATGTTTGAAACATATTTGAATAGTACAAGGCCAAAATAGTTACAAGATATAAGTCCCATCTTGAAAGCTACTGTAGATATATCTAAAAATATATACACAATATAACAAACTACGATAGAATATTCTACCATAGTTTTTGACATATGCAAATCATTTAACCAATATCCTTGACGGGACAAGATGCACAGCCAATGGTAAGGTTTTAAGCCCCGCCTAACAGCCTCTAACAAGTACCTAGAAACACCCATATAAACAATAACAACTAAAATACAAGAACAAAAACAAAAAACACATCAATGACGAAGAATCACTAGAACCAAAACAAGACAGCACTATCCCTACCCAACCTCCACCAACCACACTACCATAACTACACTTCGCAATATCAAAACCGAACCTCAAACTCACCCGAAGCACAACCGATCCCGCTATAATCAACACGCCATCGTCATTAATATCGTGCAATATCTAGAGTGAATCAGGCAGCACGACCTTCCTGCTCCACCATTTGTTTACGTCTGAGCCGCCCTTGCGAACAGCGCCCGCGGCTCTTCGCTGCCGCCCCGTTAGCGAACACTAGCTGCAGGGACTGGGAGGTTGAACCCTATTTTGTTTTTTGAAAACACGTGTTTGGACTGATATTGTTGTGTAAGGGAGACAGTTTAGGTGGATCTTCAATGTTGATGTTGTTTTCTTGCAATTAAGCTTAGTTTCTCTTCAAGTTTCATGAATATTTTGGCAGAAGACATGCTTTGAAATTCCACATCTTGATAAGCTTACGTAATAATGTATCAACATTTACGATATACCATAAATATCCAAAGACAAGAAATATTCTCAAATGAAAAATATTCAATGATATTCTTAAAACCTATATATCCTATTCGTTATAATCTATTCGTTGTAGCTCGTGTTCGTTACACAGAGAGGCTGACGTCAAACTCAACTATTTCGACTAGAACTTTGTGTACATTGACAGTACAATTAAAAGTTATACCTCTGAAAGGATGATAGGTAAGGAGAGTTGTTAGCGTTATGGTAAAGGTATTATGCCTCTGTAAATAGAGCAATGGCAGAGGAAATTAGTTCAGAGTTTTAGAAAATTTAGCTTCGTTCTTCTAAGGGGCTCCTCTGCTTGGGATTCGTGTTATGTTCATGGTGTTAATTGTGACTTAAACTTTTAGGATAGGAAACTGTAAAGGCCAGCATTTGGTATTTTAGGTATGTATCCAGAATATGACAGGGTGAAAATAGAGAATGACTATCGTAATGGCTGTTATCAACAAAAAACAGTCTTATCAAATTCCTCCTTGCATTTTGGCAAAGACAAACTAACCTAGACTATGTAAATTGAATCACGGTAGAGCTTTTCGTTCTTTTTCATTAGTTTTCATCAACTAATGAATCAGTCTAAGCTTTTTTCCATAGGGGATATTTGTTGGCCTTTGCTAGAGCACAAATCATGGAGACCATAGAGTCACTACATGTTTCGAAGATACCCGCGTGCACTCCGTCAGAGGCTAATAAACCTCTACCACATATACTCAAGTAAGGTAGAACTTGTAGACCTCCCTAGTGATTTATCTTCATGTAAAGAACTAGACAAAGCTCTGTCTTGCAAGAATATACATGGTGTAGTTGTAGGCCTTTGCAAGAGTGTGGCATGCAAAGATTGTGATGGTCACTTGGCAGTATGACACTATGGTGTTTGACTTCTGATTGTAGACCAGTTTCAAATTAATTTGGCTGGAATAAAGTCAATGTAATTACAGGGAAAAAATGTATGTAGTTCTAGGCTAATCCTAAATATTAAGGTTCCCATTTATTGTGACTCGCCCCAGAATTTCTGTAGGATGTCAAAGCAATTGATACCACCCACTTGGTTTCACTAGTTTGTATTTGCCAAGTATGATCTTTTTTCTATTTATCTTATTTATAACATTTTTAATGATAAATGGAGTTAGATTCTTGCCTTCAAACAAACTGAGTGATTGATATTTATTTGGAATTACACTATAAATTTCTGAAAAGTTATCAAATATGTCAGTTAGTCCCACTATAATTATTCTTCTTAACCATGAAGGATGGGAGAAAGCTTGGTTCCCCGTCGGGATTTCTCATTCTAATCTGGCCAGTATAGTAAAGGATTCAAATATTGTCATACATTCCAGTTATGTGATCCAACCTTTAATGTAATCCAGAACCAAGTTAGCTGGCCTATTTGATCAGGTTGGCCTCCTTACCTAGTATGTTTTTCTTTTGATCCATTCGTGCCTGTTGACGTGTTATCACGTTAGTGTAATATCTCGCTCTCCCCGGGTGACGTCCTAGAATGTTAAGATCTCTCACTCAATATGTATGTTTTACATCATTACATATTCATATAATCATCGGAGTTCCATTTGTATAGACAGATTTTTATTCACTTGTGAAAATAATGTTAACAAATACAAAATCCTCTAATTATCATCCTATTCAGTGGGGCGGGTGAAAAGTGCTCTGAAAGGCGCAATGCAGAGTTACACAGGGAAAGGTATTGCGCTTAGTCACTGCGCGCTTTTGTTATCTAACCGGCGGGAGCAGCATTACGCATATATAAGCCCCGTCGTGAATGGTTTAATAAGTGCAGATTGTCTTTTCTTTGTGCTTATGGTCAGGCTTGGTCAACACACATGGGTCATCTTGACAGAGATAAGAAAGCGAAGTTTAGTTGACTGATCTGACCTGATTCCGTTGTCACAATATCTTTTGAAGAGGCATTTTACAGAAACCCCAGGAATTTGTACAGTTATTTTAATTTTCATGGAAATTGATTTTGTATGTTGATCCAGTTTTTATTTGAAATGTTGTTATATAAGCTGTGACTATGATCATGCATACAATCTGACTTTTTCTACTAGATTTTGCCTCAGTGATGTTATAATGGCAATTATCCTTTGTTAGTGATAGTTTATAGAAATTGGAGACTAAGGATATTTTAGTTTTATTTTTATTTTTTTCTGATGTGCTTTTTATTTTCTTTTAAGTATACTATTTTGAAAATGCTTCAAATATTGAATACATCAGTTTATGAACTTTCATATATCAGATGTCATTATTTCATCTAATTTTACCCAAACTATTTCAGGATATCCTCCAATGAAGTGTCCCTGCCTCTTCTGTGTTGTGGATTCAGAACATAGCACCTGGTTCAGATGATTAGAAGAGTATGCAGCAGTGCTGAGCTAGACATGATGTAGATTTTTATTCATCAATTCCTAACATGTATGATCACATAGATTTAGAAAGTTGAGTTTTTGTAAGGTACTTTTGTATGAACTTTTTGTCATATTGTATTTAAACTATGTGGTAATTTAAACATCTCATAAATTTCCATTATGGCTGGTATAAGATGTACATGTACTCCATTGGTATGTGCAAAGTGCCCTTTGGAGTACAAGAACATGAAACAGTTAAAACAGCATCTTGAGGAAAAGCATCATGCAGATAGAAAGCAGATCTCTCTCATTTCAAGGAAACACTTAGAACTTAAGAAAAGGTGTACTAAATGTAAACCTCAGATGTTTGGAATTTCTCAAAGAAGATTTTCCAATGTGCAGCAGCTTCCAGATGACAGTGATTACAAGATGAAGGATATTAATAGCTGTAAAGGTGGAAATGCATATCCTTGTGGAAAAATGTGTAAGGCTGAGGGTGTAGTTATTGATACAGATGATTCAGAATGTGATGATAATGATTATGATGAAGACTTTGAGGATGATTTCATTGGTGATCAAGTATCTTTTGAAATGAAGTGCACTTGTCCAAAGTTAAAGTGTGTCCATTGTCCAGGCATATTTTCTAAGTGTAGAGACCTATGGAATCACATGAATGAAAGTGACCATAGGCATGAATTATACTTTAAAACTGTGCGGTTAAAGAAGAAAAAGTTGAAGTCAATGTGTCCCATGTGTTCAGAGGTAAAGGTAAATTTTATGAAAGGGAGAAACAGTGGAAAAGTAGTTGATATTGGAACAGACTCTCAAGGTAGTAGAAATGAGTTGTCAAACAGCGTCTCAAATGATATGGAACATTTGCTCTGCATTCAGAGTATTGAAAATTGTCAAAGTGTAGAATTATCAGCAGCACCAGAAGCAGAGTTGGGAGGAAGGGTATCTCCCATGGCAGTGATAAAATCTGCAAATGAAGCAGATCATGGTAGTCCATCACTGTTGGTCATCACAATATCTGAAGATGAAGCAGGTTTGCCAGTGAGCAGAGTAGGTGATTATTCTGAACAAAAGGAAAACCATATCAATGATGAAT
>BOPN01000763.1:340000-342500 GCA_017312705.2 Penaeus japonicus
GGCCTGTAGAAAGAGAAGACAAAGTGAAGCAAATCAAAGGAAAACAAAAGAGTCAAAGAGGAAAACGACGATTGAAACGACCAAACAACCGAACGGTCGTCTGAGTAAACGAAGCGAGGCTCTTGTTCGCCCCCCCCCCCCTCTCACATTCTCTCGCCCTCGCTCTCTCTTCTATTTCTCCTCGCCCCAGCCCCCCTCTCTCTCTTTTTACATATATTCCTCCTTCCCTGGGTGATAGTTAACGCATGAAACATGTGGGTCTTTTCTGTAGGAATTTCATTACTTATAGATATAAGGCTGCCTTGAAGAAAATGAAGAACGGGAAAAGTGTTGGGCCTGACAACGTACCAGCTGAAGTTTGGAAATATTTAGGAAACAAGGGGTAGAACTGCTGACCGATTGGTTTAACAACATTATCAACACTGGTTATATGCCTGAGGAATGGAGAACCAGCACACTGATTCCCATCTCTAAGAACAAAGGGGACATCCAGGGCTGCGGGAACTATAGGACATAAAACTCATCTCACACAAACTGAAGATCTGGGAGAGAGTCCTAAATAAAAGGATTAGAGGCATGGTTAGCATCAGTGAGGAGCAGTTAGGATTCATGCCAGGGCGTGGAACAACAGACGCAATTTATGCATTACGATTACTTATGGAAAAGTACAGGGGAGGTCAACAGGAGCTCCATGGTGTTTATAGATCTGGAAAAGGCCTACGATAGAGTGCCTAGAGAGGACCAGAGAGCTATGAACGCTTGGTACAAGATATGTATTGCAACTCGTCAACTGAAGTTAGATGCCAATCAGGAACAAGCGAGAAGTTCGAGGAAAAAGTAGAGGTGCACCAGGGTTCGGCTCTTAGCCTATTGGCATTATGGATTGTCTGACAGAGGAGGTACGAAGGCAATCATCGTGGGACATGATGTATGCTGATGATGTTATATGCACGAATGAAAGAGAAACAAGCGAGAAGTTAGGACAGTGGACTAGAGCTTTAGAGAGGCACGGTATGAGAGTAGAACTAAGACAATATCTTAATGCTGGTAATGGGATGCAGAGAAATGGAAGTATCAGCCTAAGAGGTGAAAGGGTGCAACGAGTGAAGGGATTTAGATAACTGGGGTCAACAGTGCAAGAAGATGGTGGATCAGATGCAGAGGTGGCGAAGAGCATACAGGCAGGATGGAACAGCTGGAGAAAAGTTACAGGAGTGTTGTGTGATAGAAGAGTAAATGCCAAAGTGAAGGGCGGCATCCACAAAACAATTGTAAGACCTGCAATCCTATATGGCCTGGAGGGAACAGCACTCACTAAGACTCAGGAAAGGACGTTGGAAATAGCTGAAATGCGAAGGCTGAGGTGGTCCTTAGGGCTGACACGAAGAGAGCGGGTGAGGAACGAATATATCAGAGGAACGTTGAGAGTGCCAAGGGTGTAAGATAGGCTGCGAGAGGGATAGTTGAGATGGTATGGGCAATTGGGCATGTGCAACGGAGGGACAAAGAGTATGTTGGTAGAAGAATGGAACGAATGGAGATTGGGAGAAGAAGACGAGGAAGACCAAAGCGGAGATTGCACGACTATTATCATAAAGATATGAGGGAAGTTGGAGTTGCACTAGATGATGTACAAGACCGAAGGAGTTGGAGACAGAAGATCCGCACCGGCAACCCATGACTATCATGGAGAAGACACGAAGATTTTTTTTTTTTTTTTTTTTTTTTGTGGTGGGTGGGGGGGGGGGTAATCTCAGATAACTGACATGTACCATAATTTCATATAGCTATATATATGAATCATTAATGTTATACTGCATATGTCAGGTAACCCTATTTCAGGAACGTACAAGTTTTCGTCCGAAAGGTATTGACTAGCAACTCACCAGACAACTTACCATTGAAAACATTTATATATGTGTGTATATGTGTATATATGTATATTATATATATATATATATCTATATATATACTTATATATGTGTGTGTATACACACATATGTATATATATATATTATATATATATATATATATATATATATATATATATATATATATATATTTCAACCTGATTTTGATGTTCCTCGCTCATATCGAAAAATAGATTAATAGTAATAACTATTTCCTTCTATAGTGTCCCCTTGTAACGTTTCTACTTTTATTGAACGAGAAGCTTATGTTTTCTGCTTGTTACATACCGTTTTTAAATTTATTCTTTAACGGCTTCTCAACATATATCATTTGTCTCGTCAATAGGAAAGATGCGTGAGGTCTTCATCCTTCTCATTAGGGGCTGAAAGACACACTGTTATTTTAATCCATGTATTTCACAGAAGAGGGTCGTCCATATTTGCTATATACATATATCAACGTTGCATATTCATCCAAACACCGTATTTACAAATCTAAATACTATTCACTAGCCACCTAAAGCGCAGTAATCTAAATAGATAACATACAATAAAATTATCATTGTAGAGAGTCTTATTTGTTCTAAATA
>BOPN01000763.1:350000-352500 GCA_017312705.2 Penaeus japonicus
TGAATCAATGAGATTTTAGTAATGGCAGGTAACTTCAAACAAGCAAGTCAAGTTGGAAACTGAATGTTATATTTTTGAAGTCTTGTAAGGCATACCTGAACATTAGTATTATGTGCCCCAACCTATCAATTACTTTGATATCACAATCAAAGAAACTCGTGCTGGAAAATCAAAATATTTCAAAACTCAATATCAATGAGCTTATGGCTAACGATATTCAGTGTCATATCCACGCTCATATTTTTTTGCGCTCACTATAATGATAAATATATCACTTGCTATAAATACGACATAACGTGACTTCCCTATCACCCCTCAAATTGATTTCGAACTGAATGGAAAGAAATGTAGACGAACAGTTCAGAATATACCAATTTGCACATTACCAAGTTCAAACAGCATACATAAGAGCATGTTTTCCTCTTCCATTTAGCTGCACTCTGCCTAAAATACCACCAAAGATGAATCGAAGACCTATAAAACATTCATAACTAGTCATGATAACATTGATGAAAGAGAAAAGAAAGCAAAAACCAGCAATTCCATTACCTGGAAGAGAGACACCAAATGGGGAAGATAGATAAAATGAAAGCGAAAGAAAAAAAGAGAAAAAGAGGTCACCAGTCTTACTTCAAACACTTGAAAAGGACATAAGCACACCGACGACTTACTATAACGAGTTTGAAGGTGAATAACCCAGCGATGAGATACAGCAGACCCTTAATGTTTCTTCTCGTGTAGAACCGCATTCTGCTTTATCTCACTTTATCTTGAACTTAAATGTGTCATTCGAAGGTTAAACTGAGTTCCCTCTGTAGTTAGTTCGAAAGAAAGGTTACTTTTGGTGATCGATTGACATATACATTTATCACATTCTTTATAGCATCTATCAGCACTTGAATACGCGAGGAAACATCAAAATTCACATACCTTTTAAAAGATCTTTGATTATTTCAATTATTCATCAAATTTCTTCTTGTTCAGCTTGGGAATATTAACGAATTTTGCTGTTCATAATTCACAAGACTTTAAAAACTTCACTGCAGTTCCTAGCCATATACTTAACGATACACTTCTAAACTGTTAACAGGCATTTATAACATAAACCATTCAATAAATCTGTTTCTTCGACGAAGATTATTTGACTTTTGTTGTTGACGTTCCAGCGAGCACCAATATACTGCCTCGGACTGATGACTACGGAATTAGAGTGAGGTTAGGTGTCAAATTCTCCGGTTTCAGCTGTGCTTCGATTATATCACCCATCTTCTTTTCTCTCCCTTAAGAGATTGTGGAAGAAAGTCGTCCTTTATTAGAACCTAGAATGTGCCAAGTTATATCTTAAATAGACTTGAATGGCATCGATCAAATATATATTAACATGTGTTTCTTTTACGGTGTAAGGTCGATATAACGAGGTTCGCGAGATGGACACCTGTGCGTCGTAAATGTGATGTAAATTTGGTTCTTGTGGAACTTCTTTTCACTCAGCTTAATGTTATGAAACAGATGATGCAGCACACCTCATCTAGTTTAACACTTGATAATAATGACAGTGTTAATTATGATGATAATAACGATAATAGGTATAATGATGATAATAATGTTAATGCTTATGATAATGATGATGACAATGGCAATAGTTGAAATGAAAATCATAATAACAGAATTAATGATAATGAAGATGATAATAATTATAAAAAAGGGTAATCATGAGCATAATGATACTGACAGTGTTGTTCATGATAAAGATTATGATGACTATAAATAACATCCATATGAACAATATAAAAAAGATTGACTAATGGCAATAGTAAATCAATACCCGAACCCGCATTAAAGTCTACGGAACAATAAACCACGATTTCATGTTAAGGATGTCAGAGTTTTTGAAAGTGACAATCAGTATAAAGATATGCAAATCGTGGGGAAAGTGAATTATGGTATTTAATGCAGGGATGCAAATATTTCAGCCACTGAATCAGTATAAGAATGCATATGTTCCTTTCAGTGAAGCAGCGTAAGGATGCGTTCTTATCCACGTGGTTCTATTAGTATATGGATAGCTGTGGTTTCTATCAGTGGATCAGTATAAAGATACAAGTGATCATATCGGTAGAAGGAAACCAGTGTAAAGTTCAAAATAGAATATGTGTGACGATCAGTGTAGGAATGTAAGTGTCCGTATCAGTGAATCAGTCTAAAGATAAGATGGAATAATGTAATCCCACATTGATATAGACGTATAATAAACCTCCATGCGAGTTCTCGTATCAGCGAACCAATATAGGCGTGCAAGTGCCTTTGTCGAGATCAACGCCCATATCCTTATAATACTGAATTAGTCACGAACGAACTGGGAGTACAAATTCTCAGCTGAGACAGAAGCCTAATCATAGTGATTAAATTTATAATCAGATTTGGCATGTAAATTGACATTAAGTGTAGATTCAATGACCCAGTGTACTGAATGCGCCAATATCGAAGTGTAAAGTTGATA
>BOPN01000763.1:380000-387500 GCA_017312705.2 Penaeus japonicus
ATACAATGAAAATACAATGAAAATACAATGAAAATACAATGAAACACGCGCGGAGAGACAACAGGAGAGTGATCAACAGGAGACTTAACTGTAATGGAGATTGAAGGGGCGGAACTGAAGGTCGGTCAAGGGTCATGGTGATGTTAAGAGGGTCATTGATGAAGGGGAGGGGGGTCGGGGCGAGGTCGTACCGGAAATAAGGGGGGGTAAGGGGAATTATAGGGTAATGTTATGTGTTTTTAGGTAAGAGAGCAGTTAACGAAGAGGAGCCATGCATCTTTCGATATAGAGCAAGAGTTTGGAAATTACTAATACGTAAGTAAGCATAATGTGTGGGATGAGCTTGAAGAATCAATAATGAAAGAGAAAGAGAGAGAGAGAGAGAGAGAGAGAGAGAGAGAGAGAGAGAGAGAGAGAGAGAGAGAGAGAGAGAGAGAGAGAGAGAGAGAGAGAGAGAGAGAGAGAGAGAGAGAGAGAGAGAGAGAGAGAGAGAGAGAGAGAGAGAGAGAGAGAGAAAGAGAGGAAAGGAGAGGGAGAGAGAAATATAGAAAGAGAAAGAGAGAAAGAGAGAGAAAGAGAGAGAGAGAGAGAACAACGCAGTCCGAAAGGCTATTTAGATCATAGCATATAGGCCAAGTAATATGACGGAGAAGACGCAACTTCACAACAAGAAACAAAGAATAGGGAACACAGCATCAAATTACACAGACAGCAAAACTTCTTGAAACAGGCCTCAACTTCTCGGATTTCTATATACGTTAATGAAACGGCCGAATATGGATTAAGTGGCAGATAAAACGGTCTAATATAGATTAAGTGGCAGATAAAGCGGTCGAATATGGATTAAGAGGAAGATAAAACGGTCGAATATAGATTAGGTGGCAGATAAAACGGTCGAATATGGATTAAGTGACAATTATAAAATGTAGTAATCGCCAACGAGCATATTTTGAGGTAAGTCAAAGGCAACAAAGCAAAATATTTGTGATGAAATTGTATGCCATGAAGAAATAAAAATTAACTATGGCCGAGAAAATGCGTTAAAAAGTAAAACACGTTGAATTTAAAACTTTAATAGAAGGTACTAACGATAAGAATGTGTAGCAGAAAGGAAAGACAGACCTGAAGACTTTCTATGAATTAGAAAGTAAATAGCAAGTTAGATCTAGACGCGGAATACCAATGACCAACCTACCAAACTCTCTCAATCATGAACCAGTCAATAAACACAAAACATTACGCTACTCCCACATTACTACACTACAAGTACACTACTCTCTCTTGTCATTGCCGATTGACTTCCACCATCACCACACGTGTCTCTTGAAAATACAAAACCATTTAACACATTAGCAAGAGGTACAATAACTACTCCATTACACCATAGGAAGATATTCCACGCATGGCTCACTAACCATAAAGCACAGCAACGGCTAATTAATTAGTACAATAGCAGAAGAGAGGGAGAGGGAGAGGGAGAGAAAAGGGAAGGAAAAGTGTGAAGAAGGAAAGGGAGAAGGAGAGTCAGAGGGAGAAGGAGAAAGAGAAAGAAGGAGAAATAGAGAGAGAAAGAGAGAGAGAGAAAGAGAGAAAGAGAGAGAGAGAGAAAGAGAGAAAGAGAGAGAGAGAAAGAGAGAAAGAGAGAGAGAGAAAGAGAGAAAGAGATAGATAGATAGATAAAGAGAGAGCGAGAGAGAGGAAGAGAGAGAAAGAAAAGAAGAAACACACACACACCCCAACAACCCTATCTTATTTTCACCCTCTTGAGCGGGAACAGTATTGCACGATGTATTGAAAAACATAATTAGTAGGAGGGTGGCGGGCAGCTTGAGTCGGACGGACGAACGGACGGGCGGGCGGGCGGACGAGCGGGTTTCGGAATGGGGAAGATGGGCGGCGGAGAGTTCCGGTCGATGCCTCAGTTAACGAGCGATATCGCTTATCACTAGCTAAATCGTCCCGTTACTTATGTCGCCGGTGTATAAATTGGAGCGTTGAGTGCGATGTCTGTCGAGGGCCAGGGGCGGAGGGGGATGGGGGTGGAGGGATGGGGGGGGAGTGAGGGGAGATGTAGGGGTGAAAGTAATCCATTAATACAAATGGAAGTCATTTTCCTGTTGTTTCGGCCAGAATTTTGTATGTCTTTTTATTTCTTTGCGATTCTTCGGTGTCTCTTTAGGAGATGGCTTAGATGAACATATAGATATAGATATAGACGGAAATAGTTGAATAGATGAATTAGTATGTAAATATAGTTTTGAGAATGTATTTTTAACAATACAAACTACATCCTTCTATAGTTTTTTTTTTTACTTTCTGAAATATAAACAATCTGTCTGGCTACGGTGCCAAATCTATATTTGTGTCAATCTAACTATCTAACTATAAACCACACACACACACACATACAAATATATATATATATATATATATATATATATATATATATATATATATATATATATATATATATATATACGTACGTATATGAAATATCAGTTCAACATAAGGCAGACGAGAGAAAATAAACACGGAGCTTCATATACACGTAAATCCTCCCATCTTCATCCATCTGTGTATCCTTCCCCGATCCCAAACGACTCACGGATTCTCGCCGTGCCAGTGGAACGGAATCCCCGAACTCGCACATCACTCGTTCTCCGTTGCGAATATTCAGAAATCGCACGGGGACCAGAGGAGTTCTCATTGGTCTCTAATTAATATGATCCCACGGCACCGCTGGTCACGCCCAGGTCCTCTCCGCGGGAACTGCTGGAGGAGCTATTGTTGGCGAGTGGGGAGGGAATGATGGGGGCTGGGTGGGGGAGGGGTAGGGGGGGGGGAGATTGATGTTGGTGGTGGTGTGGGGAGGGATGGGAGGCTATGAGGGGAGGTTATGAGGGGACGCGATTAGGGGAAGTACGGCGGAGGAATGAGGCGAGGCGGGACCTAGATAAGGGAGGAGAAGAAGTATAGGAAGAGGTAGGGAACATTGGGTTAGGTAGGATTCAGGAGGATAGAAAGAGTCAAGAAAAGGAATAGAGGCGACGAGAGGGAAGTCACCGGGAGGGAAGTCAAAGGAAAACCTCCCTAGAAATTACGGAAGAGAAATTTTGTCGAGGAAAAGAGGGAGAGAGAGAGAGAGAGAGAGAGAGAGAGAGAGAGAGAGAGAGAGAGAGAGAGAGAGAGAGAAAGAGAGAGAGAAATAAACATAAACCTGCAGAAACTTTGAACCTAAGACAAGAGAAACAAACTACAGAAATTAAGAGCATACAACAACATTCAAAACGGAGACAAAATTCGGCACAACGAATTCTTTAACTCACGAATTATCCGAAGAAACACATGGAAGATTTACCGAATAAAGCGGAAATTATAGGCAAGGCGAATAAAAGTGGTGGATAGGACAACAGCAACAGAAAAAGTGAACACAGACAAGCAACAGGGAAGTAGGTGTTGGGAGCTCTGGGCCACGTGATTCCCCCTCACGTGTGTTCATTGACGTACACTCGTTCTGCAAATAAAGACCCTCTTTCCCTGCCCACGCACAACGCCGAGATCGGGATGCACCGCCCCTGCATGTGCACGCCGAGCGCTCCTCTTTCGACGCATCCCCGGCTTTTCTTATGGGGGGGGGGGGGTAGGAGATACATGGCGTCGTATCAAGGGAGAATGCGAATGATACATCTCTAGTTTCTATATTTTGGTGATCGGTTCCTCGATGGAAGAGAAAGGAGAAGGGGAAATAAAATCCAGTCTTTGTAAACGCCTCCATGTTTAAGGCACATCGGAATGGTCACATTATTTCCCCTCCGCCTCCATCCCACGGTCTTCCGATTCCCCCGCCACACCCCGACCTCCCAACACCCTGGGTCTTCAAACTAATTACTGAGCAACACCTCCGCCACAAGAGGGGAGAGAGAAGAGGAGGAGGAGGAGGAGGAGGAGGAGGAGGAGGAACGAGGGGAGAAGCGCCACAATGAACCGTAAGAGGGGAAAGAATAAGGTAACGACCCCAACATATGGCTCAACAAACAAGCGACGGCAGCGGGGGAATTCTCCCGGCACCAGGGGAGAACGCGTCAATTTAGGGGAGAATTAGTACGATCAACAAGCAGAGTTAAACGACTGGAAGCGATCGCGTATGGATGGGACATGGAAGGGGGGAGGGGAGTGGTGGGGGAGGTATGGTAGGATGATAGGGGTAAAGGGGAGGACACCGAAGGCGGTAAGCGATGGAAGTATATCAACCATACGTTTTTCCTTCCCTGCGCGGAAGCTCATTTGAGGGAAATCGGCTGTCGGAATACCTCGATGCACAGCCAAGATTCGACCACGAAAGAGGAATAACAGCTCTTGAAATTACCGCAAGCGCTTACCTCCTTATAACAGCAACACCGCCCATTCCTCGAACCGCAGCGAAACACCACAAGGACACAGCAAGATGATCAACTGGAAGCAAAAGATTAGTCGCTTGCAATCACAGACTTATTACTACATCCCTGCACCTCGCCCCCCCTACTCCCTTTCCAATCAACATCGGGAGAGACTGATTACCACTATCCATGTATCAATGAAATGAAGTCTTATGAGAAAATATAGATTAGACTTTGTGTGTCTGCATCATTTTTGATATCGTTTTCATTATCATCATAATGATTATTATTACCGTTATCATCATTATCATTATTATTATTAATAGTAGTAGTATCATTATCATCTAGCTATTACTACTATATTATTATTATTAATAGTAGTTGTAGTAGTAATATCATCATTATCTTTATGATTGTTATTATTATTTTGTTATTTGTATTACTACTGTTATTATCATTATTATTATTGCTATCATTATTATTATTGTTATCATTATTATTAAGATAACTGTCATCATGATTATTATCATCAAATCATTACCGTCGATATTACTATTACTATTATTGTTATTATCATTATAATTACCTTCATTACTGCTACCATTATTAGTATTGTTACAATTGTAATGAAAACAATTATGATGATGATAATGACAATAATAATGATAATTGTAATGATGGCTATAATAATAACACTAATAATAATAATGATAATAGCACCACTACTGTCACAATTACTGATAAATATTTTCATAATAATTACAATCATCATTATTGTTGTCACTACTATATTAATCATTGTCATCCTCATTATCTTCGTTACTATCGAAATTATTTTCATCACTATCATCGTTATTATTTTAATTACGCCATTTCCATTATCATGTTTCTTATTAGATTATTATAAAGAAGAAAACATTATGAATAATGATGATAATGATAATAGTAATATTTATGATAATAAGCATGATGATAATGATAATAGTAATATTTATGATAATAAGCATGATGATAATGATAATGACAATGATAATGATACATTAATGATAATGATAATGGTGCTAATAATAATGGTAATGGTAATGATGATATCAATAATAATGGTAATAATGATAATGCTAATAATAGTGATGATAATAACAAAATTAATCATGATAACAGTAATGATAATAATAGGGATAATGATAAACAAAAGGATAATGGTAATAAAAGTAATGATAATGATGATGTTGAAAATAATCGTGATAATAATGATAATGATAATGATTACAGTAATGGTGATGATTATTATTACCATAATTATTATCATTATCATTATCATTGTTATCAGCATTATTATTATAATTATCATAAAGACAATCACAATAATTATTATTATTGTTTTTGTCATAATGATACAGTAGATGATTATGATGATAGTAATAATATCAATAATAATAATGATAATATCAATAATAACAAGGATGAGAATGATAATGATGATAGCGGTATGGATGATGATGATAACGATAAGAATGATAATAGTAGCAATAATAACAATGATAAAACAATAATAACAATAATGATAATGATGATAATAGAAATAGGAATAATAAGAAGGACAATGATACTACTTCTAATGATAATAGTAGTACAAATTAGTAATGATAATAATGATAAAAATAATAATAAAGATAATAATGATGATAATGATAACGATACTGACTGTAATGATAATAATGATAATGATAATGACAATAATGGTAACGGTTATGATGATAATGATGAAAACAATGAAATCAATATCGGTAATGATAATAATGGTCTTGATAATAATGATGATGATAATGATGACAATAATGAGAATAAAAATGATAATTACATAATTAGTATGATTAATACTATTATCAAATATAATAGTAAAACAGTAATACTGCTAGTAATAATAATATAGTTAATATGATAATAATAATATAAATAATGATGATGCTAATAATGATAATGATAATGATAATGATCATAACAATCATAACAATAATAACCATAATAAGAATAATGATAATAGCAATAGTAATGGTAATGATAATATCGATGATGATAGTAATAATGATAATGACAATAACAACAATAATCATAATAATGATAGTAATGACTGTAATGATACTTGCAATGATAATCATGGTGATGTTGCTAATATTATTGATGCCATTTTTGATTAAATAGAGACAAAGATGATAACGATGACAACATCGATAAAAATGATAACAACAATGACAATTATAATAATTATGATAATGGTAACACTGGGGAAAAATATAAGAATTAAGATATTGATAATGATGATAGTTATATTAATGATGCTGATGATGTTAATTATGATATTGATATTGGTAGTGGTTGTGATTAGTACACTGATTGTAATAATGCTAATAATGACAAAGATGATAGAACAAATATTTCATATATGGGATGAGATATATTTATAATGATAATAGCAATTGCTATAAGGGAAATAGTTATGATGAAAAGGTCTATGGCGGTTATCATTATCATTATTTTAATGTCATTATTGTAAGTACTATTATCACCATTTTCATTATGAAATATTATTTTATTTATTATAACGAACACCGTGATAATTACCGCCTATGCGGCTCGTAATATTAGCATCTGTATACATGAATCGCTATATCTTATCACAAACACGCACACACACACATAGGCATACACACACACACACACACACACACACACACACACACACATATATATATATATATATATATATATATATATATATATATATATATATATATATATATATGTCTGTGTGTGTGTCTGTGTGTGTGTGTGTTTGTGTGTGCGTGTGTGTGTGTATGTATATAAATCTATCTCTAGGTCTATCTATCCCTCAACCCATATTTTTTTCAAAACAAAAGAAAGAAAGGAACTGCGACCCACAGCCGCGCGTGAGCACACGCGAGCACACAAAGTCATCGCAGGCACACATAAAGGACTCCTCCACTCGCTCTGTTGAGTGAAGAGTGGCAACACTCAGCGTCTCCTTAAAAGGTATTGTTAATCAGCTAACAACTCGCTGATGCGATAGTACGAAAAATGGCCCCTTTGAACGCTGGAGGGGAAA
>BOPN01000763.1:395000-397500 GCA_017312705.2 Penaeus japonicus
ATATATATATATATATATATATATATACATATATATATATCATATATATATTGTAGTAGTGAACCGCTTAATATTGATTGTTTGTTGGTAGTTTATGTTTAACGCCGATGGTGTTAACAGCGCACGGTATTCTTTTAGATCAACCTATTTATCTATTTCTTGATCTATTTTATTTATCTATATATAATCTAAATATTCAGTTATCTATTTTTTTTACTGAAGCTAAGTGCACTCATTAAGGGTGTTCGCCAAAATAAACTATACAAGTATCCTTAATACCTAATGGAGGGAATGCGTACTTCACTTGTTTTTAGTGATGATTATATAACGTTAGTTATATAAGGGGGGAAGGGGGAGGGAAAGCCGGAGGATAAAAAAATAGAGAATATCTCATCATCTTTCGAATTCTCTGAAGAAATGCTGTGTATGTCAGTGTTCTTTATAAACTTTTATTTTTTGAAAATGAAAAAGGCGTATCATTCCAGTTTTCCTGTTAATCCAGGATATCTGTTAGAGAATTAATGAATCATATTGTTCTACTGTCCGTGTAAATCGATAATAAATAATTATATAATTATTAGATCGTTACGTATATCGTGCATAAAATAAATGTATATTAATTGTAAGCGAAAACCTGCTCCGTATGTCTTGGTTAACAATGTTATATTAGAATATCCAGCTATTGTTTCGTTTTTGTTATGTTTTTTGACAAGGCTCGTCTATCCAGTGATTGTCAATAAACCTAACAATACCGTCAGGTTATTCTTAATCCAGATACATATTGCCACGAAAATATGAAATAACAATATCCATATAATAATTCTCTACACAACACAAATCATCCTTTTCACGCCCCCATCACCATATACCAACACCAGCGCGGCGTTCGTCACTAACACCAGAGTCATCATTCCAGTACCAGCATCACATTGCCAACAAACACCAGGGCCAGCGGTCACCACCACAAACTCACCACCAACACCACCTAACAACCCCTTGGCTACCCACCATCCCGACGCCGCATCACACAGGAAACAATACCAGAGCCAACCAGTGCGGCAACGCTTCCGCCACAACCCTTGCCTCCCCAGCCACTTGAGCGACTGTTGCGGGTGACGTGAACAAGTTTCAAGAGTTAGATCAATTACCAGCAACAGTTGAGGCAGATCACTGTCAGGGCTCGAGGGGGGGAGGAAGGGAGGGAGGGAGGGAGGTGGGGGGAACGGGGTGAAGCCGGGTGGAGACGGGTAAGGGCCCGGCCTCAGGCACCCGAAATAATAGAATTTCACTCTTCGCTTTTAAGGGTTGGCTGTTGTTTGTATAGATATATTTTTGTGTGTCTTGTTTTTGTTTTTTTGCCGCAGTATCGATAGCATTTTCCTTCCACGTGTAAGAATATACATACGCGGGAGTCTCAGCGCACTTATACATCTATCTCCCTTCACGCACACCAAACGGAATGTTACTAAACGTATCAGTGTATATCTATCAACTGACAGACAGGCAAATATCCATCACATACTTCTACAAGATGCTATAATTAAGATTATTGATCGACAACCAATCCTACGGAGGTACTCAGGAAACAAGAGGATATAATTTGATATGTTCCCACCACCACTACCGGCTCCCCCCCCCTCCCTCCTCCCCGTTCCTTCCACATCTCATGCCAACCAGCTTAGGATGAGTCTAAGGACGAGAATCACGTAGGACTTCAGAATCTATGAAGCACTGATTCTATGTCACTTGTTTGCCCTTCCTGACGCCATTTTGAGCGTGCCAACATTTTTTGAACTGGTGATTGCTCTGGAATGTTCACGATTGTACATTGCTTTTCGTATTTTCAGGCTAGTATTCATATATATCCGCACGCATAAACCCAACTTACGCAGTCTTCAGGCTAATAATTTAGATTTCAATATTTATCAAACATATAACTTACATGCTTATAATCTCTACTTACATTCTTTCAATGTCTGCTTACATACTTACACACCTTTTTTCTCCATTGACACAATTTCCATATGCATTGATCACTATGAAGTCCCACGAACGAGACAAGAAACACGAATTTCAGTAACTTTCAGCAAGTATTTCAGTACGGTTACTGAGACCAGTCGATAGGAACAGTGGTCAGACCGTCAGCGAGGGTAATTATAGGACTTATAATTATACCACATAATTATACATTAATCTGCAGTCACTTATATGGTAGAAACAAGAGAACATCAAGTAGCAAATGTTATACCGGGGATTATGATAATGGGAATTATGACATGGGCTTTCATTATTATCGATGCCAGCGCAGTGCCTTACAGCTGTATCGAACGCTAACAACTCTAGCAACGGAATCAGGAAATCGATAGATAGATACACAACTGAATATATATCCATGTAATCACACACACATACACACATATGTTTATATATATGTATATATATGTATATATATATATATATATATATATATATATATAAATATATATATATATGTGTGTGT
>BOPN01000763.1:402500-408198 GCA_017312705.2 Penaeus japonicus
GATCAAATGAGCTGGTAACGATGGTAATCAGATTGGTTCTATGAACTCATGATAATGGTGAGGGTGATGATATTGGTGATAAGGAGGAGGATTATGATGATGATGATGATGGTGGTGAGGATGATGATGATGATGCGGAGGAGGAGGAGGAGGAGGAGGAGGAATATGAAGATAGAAATGATGATGATAATGATGATGATGATAATGATGTGATGACGATTATGATAACAACAATAATGCTGAAAATGATGATAAAGAAAGTAATGATTGTCATACCAATAATCATTAATAGTGAAAATAATGGTAATACTGATATCAACCGTGATGATGACAATAATGACCACTCTAATGATTATAGGAATTATTCATCGTGAGAACCATATTAATGATAACAAAATAATGTAAGGATGATGTCAAAAATAGGAATACTAAAAATGATTTTGATAGTAATGATAACAGCAGTAATTAACTTGATGATGTTAACAGTAATATTGGTAGTTACACAAAGAACGAGAATAATGATAAGCATAATGATAATAATAACAATTGTATTATCATCATTATCATAAACTAATAAAAACGATGATGCTAATAAGCACAGTGATGATAACACCAGCAAAGATAACAGCAACACTATCTATGATCATTATAATCATTATCATCATGTAAAGAACGGGGGAAAAGACACAATACGATAATTATCCACTATCTCTGTCTCCTCCATCTCTCCATTTCCTTTCTGCTTCCTCTTTTCGTTAAGAAGAAGCAAGAATATGATAGCTTGTTGGACGCGCGAGCAGGTGTCGCAAAGTAATTACTAGTCTGGTAATGATGGTGGGTGGGGGTGGGGGTAGGGATGGGGGGATGGGGAGGATAAGAGGGCTGAGGGGAAGGGAGGAGGAAGAGAGGGAGAGGAGGTGGAGGAGGGGAAGGGGTAAGGAGGAGGAGGAGAGGGGAGGTGGAGGGGGATGGGAGAGAAAAGGGTAAGAGGAGGAAGGGGGGAGCAGGGGAGGAGGAGGAAGAAAAGGGAAAGAGCGGAGGAGGCAGTGGAGGGAAGGAACGAAAGAGAAAGAGGAGTGAAGGGGCGGAGTTGGAGGAGGGAAGAGAATAGTGAAGGAGGGGAAGAGGGGTGATAAGGAAAAGGGAGGACGAGAGAGAAGGATGAGGAGCAGGTGAGAGCCGAGGGAAAGAAGAAGAAAGAAGATTGGGTAGAAAAGGAGGGAAGAAGAAAGGGGATGAGGCACGTGGAAAGAGAAGGAATAGGGAGAACGATAGAAGGGGAAGAGGAAAGAGAAGAGGGGGAGAATGAGGGAAGATGAGATCGGAAGAGGAGGGAGGAGGGAGGGGGGAGGGGGGAGGGGTGGTCGGTCAATACAGCCACATTGCAAAGGTGACAAACACACACATCATCCCCAGTCATCTTAACTCAGAGTTGGTCTGGCAACACTGATGTCTCTGCTCGTGGGTGTTGGACGGGCTGTTGGTAAGACTGCTATGGTGATGATGATGAATAAGTGAATAAGAGTTTGGTTGATGTTGATGAATTGTATGGCGTTCAGGAGACATCAGCCAACATTGACATATATTTTTTTGTAATGCTAAGAATAATTCTACCATTTGAAGCGATTAGATTATATTTTAAAAAATGTCTCTAAAATTTATTAAAGAACAACAACCTATACGCGTTTTACTTAATTTCGGCGATTTATGCACCACGTTTAACCGGGATTCTCTCTCGTTCCTGATAATTCTGTCTTTTTTTGTTGTTGTTCCTGTGTTTGTCATCACCTTCACAACACTGTTATGCAGATTACCCCTTTTCCGTGTCACGCTCACTGTACAATATCTTTGAATATAAGTTCTCGCAACTCGACAAATAAACTCGGTGAAAATAATAATTAATTAAATTCCTTCTTGGCACAGCGTTGCGTACCAGGTTTGCAACCGTCCACCACAGTAATGAGAAAGAAAGTTAGTGAATATTTAATTAAAAAGTTGATCAAATTCAGGTAAACAATTCCAAGTGAATTGTGCGTCCTGGTTGTGACCATCTTTGTGGTGGGGTCGTGTGTGTGTTTGTGTGTGTGTGTGTGTGCGTGTGCATGGCTGCGTACGTGCTGCGTGTACACGTGTATGTGTGTGTACGTGAATGCGTGTTCGTTTTGTGTTTGTTTGTGTGTGTGTTGCTGCGTGTGCATGACTTTCTGCCTTTGATTTTACCTACGCGTTTGGACTTGTGTTTGTGCGTGCGGGCGGGTGCGTGTTTGCGTATATGTTCGCGTTTGTGTAGGCGTGTGTGCGGGCGTGTGTAGCCAACCGCCTGTAAGTCGCACCAAGTGATGCTCGAGGCGGTGGTGTGGGTTCGCCCGGCTGACTGACTCCCCTGATCAACTGTCACGTGCCGCCCTCTGCGCCCTCCCCCGCCCCCTCCCTCCCTCCCTCCCTGCGTCGCTCTTTCCCTCCCTCCCTCCCTCCCTCCCTCCCTCCGTCGCTCTTTCTCTCCCTCCCTCCCTGCGTCTCTCTTTCCCTCCGTCGCTCTTTCCTTTCTGCGCCGATCTTTCCCTCCCTCCCTCCCTGCGTTTCTCTTTCCCTCCCTTATGCCCTACGCTGATCTTTCCCTCCCTCCCTCCCTACGTTTCTCTTTCCCTCCTTCCCCCACTCCTTCCCTGTGTCTGTGTCTCTCTTTCCCTCCGCTCCTTCCCTCCCCCCTTGCGTCTCCCTTTCCTTTAATCCCTCCCTCCCTCCCTCCCTCTCTCCGTGTCTCCCTCCTTCCCTGCCTCTTCTCCCTGATTTCCATGATTTTCCCTTCTGTTGCATTCCTTCGCCCTCGGCATGTGTGTGTGTGTCTCCTTCGTGTCTTGCGTAACTACCTTCGCTCTCCCTCGTTTCCCTCGGAGCTTTCAATCCTTCGATATCAATCAAAGTTCTATTTTTTTGTTTTATTATTATTATCTTTTTTTTATCGTTCTCTGTCTCTGCATTCCAATCCTTCAAGTCCACAACGTAGGAGAAACAATGAAAAAAATAACCCTTTCCACTGAATAATACCATCCCGGGCAACCCCCTTTCTCCCCCAAGGCCCCCCCTACCCCCTATTCAAATCACTCCCTCTCCCCTTCTCCTTCCCCTCCCTCCCCACCTCCCCCTCTCCCGCCACTGGTTCTTTCCCCTTCTTTCTCCCTCTCCCCGATTTTTTTCCCCTTTCACGGTCCCCCTATTTATTATAATTTTTTTTTCCCCTGTACATTTTTTTTTTCTTTCTTCTAAGGCATTTTTGGTGCTACCTTATTAGATACATCCACCCATACGTCTCAACACTTTTAATTGGGGCTTTTTTTTTTTTACTCTCTTCTTTTAAGGTCTTTCTTCGATGAATGTTGAAGAATGATTGACATGGATATATTTTTTTTCATTTGGTTGTTTATATCTCGTTAGCAATATCATAGTTCATAGAAACGCGATTAAATTGATTAGGATTCATTATAGCTGGAACAATCCGAGTTCAAATGAGTAATGGTAATAGTGAGTTAGAAATAGCAATGTCTAATTTAGGAATAGCAATAGCATTGACGAACTGTGGGAGTAATAGGAAGAGAATGATAACAATACCGATAATAGTGGTACTTGTCAAAGAAGTTTATAATTGATCATCGTATAATTGCATGTCAAAGATTATATTTGAGACATATAGGGCAAAAAGGTGATAATAATAATAATAATACATTGACAAATAAAGATAGCCTAAGATAGACGAATAAACTTTCTTGTTATCTTACTTTCACCAAGCACTCACTTAACATAAGTTATAAACCGAGGAGAGAAATGGGTGAGTAGATATAACATCAATTACAAGATCAATTAACAATACTATAACTAAATCAAAGACAAAGAAGAAAATACAAATACAAGCGATCAAATTACTCTAGATTACATGATAGCAAACATATCAAAAAGATGACATTACACCAACACTACGATGCTACCGAAGGAAATAACTTTCTACTAACTTCTTCTGTCTGTTTCCCCCCCTCCCCTCCCCCCTCCCGCCCCTTTCCCAGTCCCTCTCTTGGTCCTCTCCGCCCCTATCTCGTTTTTCTATCACCCAATCATCTCTCTCTCTCTCTCTCTTGTGTCTGTGTGTGTGCGTGTGTGAGAGAGAGAGAGAGAGAGTGAGAGTGAGTGTTTGTGTGTGTGTGTTTGTGTTTGTGTGTGTGTGTGTGTGCTGTGTATATGTATAAGTATGTATATACAGTATATATTTATACATATAAACACATACACACACACACACATACACACACACACGCACATACACACACATACATTTATACGTATATGTATGTATATATGTATATATATATACATATATATATGTGTGTATGTATATATATAATCAGATATATGTATATATATGTATGTGTGTATACACACGCATATCCTTACACGCATATGCACACCTTCCTAACTTTGACATAAATATCCAGTAATAACTGCATTTCCCCGCAAGTGAATACATGAAAAAAATCTCGACTTTGTCAAGTATTTCCTGTCTCCTTTCAGGCGATTATCAACACCAATTTCTTTTTCAAAAACGTGAATCGAAATGTTGAATAGATATATGTGTTCCAGCTCACTTATCAAAACCGAGACTTGGCCAAAATCTCGATTCAGAAAGAAATATTTATCCCCGAAATTCTCTCCGCCGTCTCCCTCTCTCCGCCGAGAGACCCAAAGACGTAACGAAGAGCGTGTTTCAAAAGCGCAGTGACTCTGGCAGGAGACGTGAAGGACTTCGTATTTCTGAATATCATTACATTGCCGAAAAAAGACTCCTCTTTGTCAATAACTCCTCCACCAGTGGCACATGCACTCATTAAGACCGTCTGTATACCTCCGAAAAAAAAAAAAAAAAAATCATCTCTCCACCCCTACCCCCCCCCCCCCGAAAAAAAGAGGTTTTAAAAAAAATATTCTATATGATATTTATGCGATGTGAGTGTAGATAGTTAAATGGTCCCCAAGATCTCTTCAAGCGCGCGTTGCGGCCAAGGGTCCTCGGGCATTGGAAGGTGCCATTTTATGATTTCATTCCTTTTGGTAAAAAAAAGAGGGACGTTTATTCATATCAGACGCTTAAGAAGAAAAAAGAAAAATAAAAAAATAAAAAGAAGAAAAAAAAAGAAAGAAAAGAGGCGGCTCTTAAATGTATTGCTTTTCGCTTCATTTTTTCGCCTTCCATTTCGAGCGGAAGGGCTGTGGCGTAACCATGATAGCCGAAAGGATGTAGTTTGATTCTGAAGTGCTTTCGTGAGAGGTCGCCGTGGTAATTGGATCATATTTAAACATATTTCTCTCTTTTTTTCTTCTTCTTCAAGAGGAGGAAAAGTATTATGGTTCTGGAGATTACAAGCCGAGGGAAAAGGGTTCATTCAGGAAGCTGTTCACTTGATATCAAGATAATTAATTGTGACTAATTACTTGCGTTTATATCTTGATCAAGTATGATATTTCTGAAATTTGAATACACGCACACATACACACACACACACACAAACACACACATACGCATATATATACATATATATATATATATATATATATATATATATATATATATATATATATATCTCTCTATATATATCTCTCTCTCACACACACACACACACACACACACACACACACACACACACACACACAC
>BOPN01000764.1:12500-15000 GCA_017312705.2 Penaeus japonicus
GGAGTGGATGTAGGTTGCAATGGTTCTTGTGGAGTCTATTTACGTTGCAATGGTTCTTGTGGAGTGGATGTAGGTTGCAATGGTTCTTGTGGAGTGGATGTAGGTTGCAATGGTTGTTGTGGAGTCTATTTGCGTTGCATATATATGCATATGAATATATATATAATATATATGTATATATATATATACATACATACATACATACATACATACATACATACATACATTCACACACACACACATACATACACAAATCACACGGAGAGAGAGAGAGAGAGTGAGAGACAAGAAACAAGAGAAAGTGAAATAACGACCAAAACGATCATACAAACTGCTAAATCTAAACATAGACAAACACCCGAATGTGCGCAGCAGCATTTCGTAAGCGCATCACGACCTCACGAAACGCTGTTGACATATTTGCCTAGAAGGATTCGACACCTAAGCGTAGGCTGAGAATGTTGAGACTCGTGATGTTTTTCTCGGATTTCTCACTTCCTCCCTTCCCCCCATCTCCCCACCCCCCATCCCCCCACCAAAAAAAAAATAAAAAAAAAAATACTTTTGAAGATTGCATCGAATTGACTACGAAGGCATTTGATTCAGAGAAACCGGGAGATATTCTCGGAGATTTGTCAACAACATGAGGGTCTGATATCTGGCCTAGCAATTGCAAGGAGGAATGTGATAGCTCTTCCTACACTATAAAACACGGGCGGGGAGCGGATGCTTGCTGGATGGGCGCTGAAATTGAGACCTTGTTGGCGTTCCTTTCCTGTGTCTAGGAGAAGAAACCTTTTTATTCATGTTGCAATTGTTGCGGTGTCAATTGACGATGCGATGGTTCTATTTACGTTGCAGTGGTTCTTGTGGAGTCTGTTTAATGGTTCTTGTGGAGTGGATGTAATGGAGTCTATTTAATGGTTCTTGTGGAGTGGATGTAGGTTGCAATGGTTCTTGTGGAGTCTATTTGCGTTGCAATGGTTCTTGTGGAGTGGATGTAGGTTGCAATGGTTCTTGTGAAGTCTATTTACGTTGCATTGGTTCTTGTGGAGTGGATGTAGGTTGCAATGGTTCTTGTGGAGTGGATGTAGGTTGCATTGGTTCTTGTGAAGTCTATTTGCGTTGCAATGGTTCTTGTGGGGTGGATGTAGGTTGCAATGGTTCTTGTGGGGTGGATATAAGTTGCATTGGTTCTTGTGAAGTCTATTTACGTTGCAATGGTTCTTGTGGGGTGGATGTAGGTTGCAATGGTTCTTGTGAAGTCTATTTACGTTTTAATGGTTCTTGTGGAGTCTATTTACGTTGCATTGGTTCTTGTGGAGTGGATGTAGGTTGCATTGGTTCTTGTGAAGTCTATTTACGTTGCATGGTTCTTGTGGAGTGGATGTAGGTTGCAATGGTTCTTGTGAAGTCTATTCTTTAATTTGCAATAGTTCTTATGAAGTCACCTGAAGTTATAGTGACTCCTGTAGAGTCAATGGACGCAACAAAAGTTTAACAGAGGTCATAATATTTATATATATGTACCATTGATTAAATCAAAGTTTCTACAATGGTACAGTTCATATGCACCCACGGATAAGACGAAGCCAAAACAGGGTCTGATATCCCGTTTGTGAAAAGCCCAAACATTTAGTTGCGATATCTAATTTATTCGTACTATGCAATTGCCCGCAGCAAGCATGGTATCTAAATTGATTTATCGTAAGTTCAAGTTTATGGATACTGATTGTTAAACTTTTTTTTCTTTTCTCTCTCTCTCTTTATATTTCTTAGTTATGATTCTGATTTTGTTATTTTTATTATCATCTGTATTATTGCAATTGTTTTTATGTGATTTGCATGATTGTTTTCGATATCTTTTTCGTGTTTCCTTTGTTGCTACCACGATTATCGCTATGATAATGTTGATTACTATCATCAAAATTATTGTCATTATCATTACGATTATAACTTTATAGTTATTAGTAATACCATTCTTATCATGATCATTATCATTGTTATTGTATCATTATTATCATCATCGACATCTTTATTATAATTTTTATCATTATCATTTTTATCATCATCATTATTATGATTATTAGCATAATCCTTATTGTTATTATTACTATTATGATTATCATGATGATGGTCTTTATCATCATCATTATCATTATTACTCATATTATTACTACCATTGTTATCATTATTTCATCTTTAGTATTATAAATTTCAACTTTTTTATGTTATCATTACTGTGATCATTGAACTATCTAATCATGTTATTATCAATATTATCATTATTATTGTTATCTTCATAATCATTATTATTATCATTACCATTGATATCACTGTCATACTTCTTATCCTTATTATTGCTATCATAATAATAACTGTTATCATTGTTATTATTATCATCATTATTATCATTGTTATTATTATCATTACTATTACTAATGTTATATTTTTGTTATTATTTTCATTAAAATCATTGTTATCATTGTCCTCATCATCA
>BOPN01000764.1:35000-40000 GCA_017312705.2 Penaeus japonicus
TTACGGGACTGTGACAGATACGGGAAGCACTGTATCCTTGTGCTATTAACCGATAGCTGTTGTGGTTTATACACAATCCGCCGCTGTTGTATAATGTTTAGAGAGCTGTATTAATGGGTGTTATGTTTAATTCACAGTGAGGGGAGAGATATTTGACCTAAAGTAACCCTGCAATAGACATGGTCGCAACTTTTGTATGATATCATTGTGCAAATAAAACTACATAGTCCATGAACGTTTTGTGAAAAACTACTTTTTTTTTCGATGGAAAAAGGAGAAAAAACAACAGCTCTCGATTTACAGTTACAATTCTTAAAAAAAAAGATATACGGTATGCAATTTCATTGAATAAATTACCGTATGCTGTCCTCTCTTTGTCGACTGTTTTGCTCTGATGTTAAATACAAGTAACAAACACATTTTGGGTTTTCAGTGTCGACTAAATTTGATGCGATGGTTTAGAATAAAAATAATGGCATTATTTCTATATATACATATATCATGCTGGTTCTCATATATCATGAAACATAATTTTTTAATGATACTTTTATAAAACTTTGCGAAATTAGATCGTTTTTTTTTTTTTTTTCTTTTTTCTTTTTTTTCTTTTTGAGGGAGGAGGAGGGGAGGGGGAAGGGGGAAGAGGGGGGTTATCAGGTAATCACGAAACCGGATCAGGAAAACTTCATCTCACAAACATTAACAAAATAGTAGCCTTTCCCATTTTCATTTTCAACCCGATCAACAAATTGATAACCAAAAGACGAGTTTGACTGAGCCAAGCAAATAGATTTGGTAATATTTAATGATGGTTGATGGACAGCGCGTAATGAGAGGCATGCATTTCCCATGACTGCTATGAGAGAGAGAGAGATGCGTTACAAAGATGTTAAAGGGATGTCATGATAGTATCATTTGTGGTGGTGAGTGAGAGGTATGAAGGATGAGCGAGAGAGAGAAGATTAAGAAGATATTAAAACCTTAAGTGAATGGGATAGCTTATGAAAGGGAAGACGAATGAAAGGAAAGAGAGGGAGGCAGACTAACAGACAGACAGACAGACAGCTAGGAAGACATATTAGTAATCATACCAAAAAGGAATGAAAGATGTGAGGTGGTAGGCCGATCGACACAAAGAAAGAGAGAGAGAGAGAGAGAGATCATAAACAAAAGAAAGAGAGAAAAATAAAGAAAAAAAGAGAAAAAGAGAAATAAAGAAAAAAAGAAAAAGAGAGAAAGAAAGATAAATACAGAGAGAGAAAAAATAAATAGAAAGAGAAGGAGAGAAAGGATGAGACAGAGAGAGAGAAAAATAAAAAGAAAGAAAGAGAATCAGAGAGAGAAAAATAAATAGATAAAGAGAGAAAGAGAGAGAGAGTGTGAGAGAGAGAGAGAAAGAGCAAAATACACCCATAGCGCATTAGAAATATCAAGACAGAGGCCATGCCAAAACAGGTGGTCGCGTGACAGCTGGTGCGTGACAAGTGACGTGGCAGATGTGACATGCCCAGCGTCGTTACTGAGGTGGAAATCTTCGAGGATTCTGAGTAACAGATTTAGTCACAGAACTCCTTGACATCTACTCCCTTTGTCGCTTTTTGATCGTTGTTATTTCATTCATGATCTTTCTCCCTTTCCTTCCTTCCCTCCTTTCCCCTTCCTCCTTGTCCCTTCTCTCCCCCGTCCCCCTTCTCTTCCTCCTCTCCCTTTCTCCCTCTCTCCGTTCTCCCCCTCCTCCTCCTTTCTCTCCCCTTCCTCTCCTCTCACTCTCTCCCCTTCCTCCTTGTCCCTTCTCTCCCCCATCTCCTTTCTCTTCCCCTTCCCCTTCTCTCCGCACGCCCCCTTATCTCCCCTTCCCTTCTTCTTTTCCCCTTTCTCCTTCTCTCCCCCCTCCTCTCCCTTTCTCCCTCTCTTCCTTCTATCTTCCTCCCCCTTTCTCTTCACTTCACCTCCTCCCCGTCTCTCACCTTTCTGCTTTCCTCTTCTCTTTCTCTTCCCCCTTTACCCCCCCTCCCCCTCCCCCTCCTCTCACTTTCTCCCTTCTCTCCTCCTCCCCTTTTCTCTCCCCCTTCCCCTCCTCCCCCTCTCTCCCTTCCTCCATTCCCCTTCTCCCCCCACTCTCCCTCTTTCCCCTTCCTCCCACTACCCCGGTCCCCCCCCCCCCTCTCCCCCCTCGCTCTCCCCTTCCCCTCCTCCCCCTCTCTCCCTCTCCTCCATTCCCCCTTCCTCCTTCCCCCGGCCCCCCCTCCCCCTTTCTATTTGACTATTCATTCCGGTGTTTGCTTACAAATATTTAACTTAATGATTTATTCAAAATTCTCATTATATTTTCCTTCCATTTGTGACAATAACTTTTGCGTACTATACATTTTTATGAGAATGAATCAGTTACGATTTTTTATTTATATAACATTCAACGCTCGAAAGTGAGAGAGAGAGAGAGAGAGAGAGAGAGAGAGAGAGAAAGAGAGAGAGAAAGAGAGAGAGATATGCAGTTGAAATATTGCCTTCTTCTTCTCCTCCTCCTCCTCCTCCTCCGTTTCCACCACCACCTCCACCTCCACCTCCACCACCACCACCACCTCCACCTCCTTCTCCTCCTCCGTCTCTACCACCACCTCCACCTCCTCCTCCTCCTCCTCCTCCTCCTCCTCCCCCTCCTCCACCTCCACCTCCACCTCCACCTCCACCTCCACCTCCACCTCCACCTCCACCTCCACCTCCACCTCCACCTCCACCTCCACCTCCACCTCCACCTCCACCTCCACCTCCATCTCCACCTCCACCTCCACCTCCTCCACCTCTTCCTGTCCCTCCTCTACCTCTTCCTCCGCCTCCTCCTCTTCCTCTTCCTCTTTCTCTTTCTCCTCCACCTCCTCTTCTTCCTCCAGCACCTCCTCCCCTTCCTCCTCCACCTCTACCCCCTGACTGGCCGTCAGGATCTTCTGATGAAATTATGCATAACAATCAATGTGAGTTTAACAGGCATCGGTTTCTCTTCTTTCGAATGTCAAAATGAAATGCAATATATATATTTTTTCATCTTTTTTTTTTTGGGGGGGGGGGGAGTGGGGTTAGGCGGAGGAAGGGGGTGAAGGGGGAGGAGGGGAGAGATCGGAGGATGGGTAAGGGAAGGGGAAAGGCGATGGGTAAGGGGGCAGGGGATGGGGTAAGGTAACAGGGAGATGAGGGGAAGAGGGAGTGAGGGAGGGAGGGAGAGAGGGAGAGAGGGAAGTTTTAGTTTGATACATGAAAGTTGCTCGATATTTCATTCGGTTTTAGATGGATATTTGATAGATTTTAGGATAACCAATCACAAAATAAAAGCAAAATAAAAGGGGGGGTAGTGGGGGGAAGGTGAAAATCTCTTTTTTTTAATTTCTTTGGGCTTTCAGCTACCTTCAGAAATTGACTGGCATGTGTCTCTCTCTGTGATATTAAAAAGCGTGTTTCTTCTTTCATTTTGTTCCCTATCTGTCTATCTATCGGAATATATCCTCATCTATCTATCCATCAGCTTTTCCTCTGAATCATCAACATTTCGATATGTCTTACTATATTCGCACTATATCACGCAATCTGTATAAATGTTGTCACCATACCATATAACCTGTATGAATATTCTCACTATATCACGTAATCTGTGTAAACGGTCTCACTACATCACGTAACCTATAAAAACGTTCTCATAACTACATTACGTAACCTATAAAAACGATCTCACTACATCACGTAATCTCAATCAGCGATCCTTCTCTGTGATCCTGTAGACGGCCTGTGCACACAATCAGTCCCATGACCTGCTAACAAACGTAAACACCCTTTTTAACCCTAATTTATCAACCCTTTAGCGAACCGTCGAGGCCAAGCGTCAAACTCAAAACTCATTAGATTACACATACACAATCCTTACCTATCTAGTAGTTACCGTATCATAAAGGGTTTGTTTGGTTAGTTAATACACCTTTGATATAAAGCTATGACTATTCATATATGATGTATTCTTATCAAACTTTCAAAGTCAAAGTTCAAAAGATGATATCAAAACATTGTAATCACGTTCCGTATATCCTTTGTAATGGCGACATATTCTGAAAGAGGTTATTATTCTCTCTGTTAATGGCTTCTTGGTGTTATAGTTTTGTTGGGGTGTAGGGGGGGGGAGGGTCAGAGGGATTTCTGGTATTTCCTTCTTTTTTTTCTTATCCTTTCTCTCTCTCTCTCTCTCTCTCTCTCTCTCTCTCTCTCTCTCTCTCTCTCTTTTCTTTTTGCTATCTCTCTTTTCTTCTTTTCTGCTTCTTCTCTTCTTGTATTCGTCTTCTTTAACTTCTTCTCCTTCTTTCTTTTCTCCCTTTTTGCATATATATCTTCTATTCCTTTTTCTTGTCCTCTCCTTTATTATCTTCTATCTCATCTCATGGGAATTATTTGGTGCTTTTTCTTCTTTTACTTTTTCTTGTTTTCTGAGATTTTTTTTTTTTTTTTTTTTTTTTTTTACTTTTCTTTGTTTCTTTGTTGTCTTTTATTTATCGGCGATTTACTTGTGGCGAGCTTTATTCTCCTTCATCTTCTGCTTTTTCTTCCTCCTCCTCCTCTTCCTCCTCATCATCATCATATCACCATCCCCTAGTATTCTTCCCTTCTTCTCCTTCTTCTTCTTAATCATCACCTACCCCCCCCCCCCCCCCCCCCCCCCCCCCCCCCCCCCCAACCCCCCTAGCTATCTTCTCCCATCTCTCCTTTACCAATAAACGAAACATTAATTCTTTAAACCAATCACAAATGCAATGAAGATTTTGTACTCTCCCCTTCTTCTTCTCCTTCTCCTTCTTAATCACCCCCACCCCCACCCCCCCAACCCCAACCCCCCTAGCTATCTTCTCCCATCTCTCCTTTACCAATAAACGAAACATTAATTCTTTAAACCAATCACCCATGCAATGAAGATTCGAAATCTCCGTTTCTCCAATCACGTCAGGTTTCGAATTAAGTTATTTATC
>BOPN01000764.1:47500-57500 GCA_017312705.2 Penaeus japonicus
TTTCTCTCTCTCTCTATCTATGTATCTATCTCTCTATCTCTCTCTATTTCTCTCTCAAACAGATAATTAACAGAATGTGTCTATACATGTCTCTGTACCTGTTTCCCTGCGTGGTATATATGTATTTTATATGTACATACGTGCAATATCTTAATCAATGTGATTAAAGGGCCAAGTGCAACCAAAGAAAGAAATCTAATTATAGCCAAATTGACAGCCAAGTATTAGTTTCCTTTTCCATTCCATTGCATGTTCCTCGTGCGATAGAAATTGTATCTCATTAATCGCTTATTCCCTTTCTTCTTACATTAGAACGGAGTATTAACGACATAATGGATGAAAGAAGTGTACAGCAGGGTGTTGGAAAGTTGATTGCAAATGTGATTCGGAGCAATTACTAAATTAGTTACGGTATGGAGGAAAAACAGATATAAATTAAATGTCTACAGTGTATTGACTTTCTAGAAATTTATTGGCTTTTTATAAAAAATGGAATAGGTGAATGGATGAATAGCTTGATTAGATAGATAGATTAAACAAATAGATAGATGATTATAAGATAGATAATGAAGATAATGATAATAATAACGAGGATAATGATTATGAAGATAATTATAATTATGATGATGATAATGAAAATGATGATAACAAAACCAATGATAATAATAAGAAAAAGCATGAAGGTGATGATAAGAACAACCCCGACAGCAACAATAATGATACTGATAATTATGACAATAAAACAAATTATAATGATAAAAAGGATAGTCACAATTACAAAGCTGATGGTGAAGGAAATAATAATGTTGATAATAAAGACAACAATAATAAAAGATCATACAAACCAGTATATAAAAATGAAGTGAGTTAGTCATGAGTAAAGAAATATATATATCCTTACTCATCTGAGTGATATAACGACATGAAGATGTGCCCTTGAGTCAACTACCGTCTTGAGAAAGAGAAAAAAAAAGAGAGAAAAAAAACGTGAATATTTGATCCGTAGAGTCGTTTTTTTATGCAAATTGCAAAAAATCCCAAAGACAATTTTTGGTTTGTTTGTATTCATATCGCTGGGATGCTCTTCTTATTTACCTAACTGTTGCAATCTAGGTGACTTGCAATATCCAGGATCTCGCTTTTGTACAGTCTGTGGTATACGTAAGGGGAATTTGCAACATCCTGGCGGGAGGATTTTTTTTTTTTTTGTTGTTGTTTGTTTGTTTGTTTGACACATTTCCTGCTTTACACTACGATGCTTATACGACGATACATATACATATACATATATTTTATCCTATGATTTTACTTCCTATTATCGATGTACTATTCGTGATAAGAAAGATCACAAAATACAAAATTGTATACACGTAACTACTAGACTTCTATAGATACACATATATCTTAAACAAATTAGATTATAAACTAGATAGCTACACATATAGAAAGCACAAAACAAATCACAACTGCATAGACGTCTAGCCTTCACAGTCAGCACGTGATAGAAAAAGAATATTAAATGAGAATGAACAATTTTACAATTTTACTACGATGAAATGAGATGTGAATGATTTGTTTCGGTTATATCTTTAACAGGAATACTTGATGAAAAGAGAATTGAAACTCGAGGGATTATTAATTTGCCTTTGTGTCTTTCTACATTTGTCTGAATATCTATATAATCTTCATAAATTTAGACTGACTACATAGACACACATATAGCCTGTAGAAATAAGACCTGCATAGATATTTAGATAAACACACATATAATCTACATTAAACCTATTCACCAACTAAACAGAAACCGGTATAGTTTGGCACCATGGATATCACAAACTCTGTGACCCTCCCCGCCACTACACACACACACACACACACACACACACACACATACACACTACCACCACCACACACACAAACACACACACACACACACACACACACACATACACACAAACACAAACACACACGCACACACACACCACCACCACCACCCCCACCACACACACTCAAACACACACAAACAAACACAAATACACAAACACACACAAACACAAACACCCACACACACACCACCCCCACCACCACACACACAAGCACAAACACAAACACAAACACACACATCACCACCCACACTACACACAAAAAAAAAAAACGAAACCCCCCGAAACACCGTCCCGGCCACCCAATCCTGACAATGCACATCACGTCCCTTAGCGAATAAGCCCCAAATCCTTCGAACAGCCAGCCAAACTACTTAAGACAACACGCCACGTCTTAGAAGACCCTCGAGTGCTCATGACCTGTGCTACGCCGTGATCACAGTCATGCGCAGAGGTACAGTTTAATGGTATGGAAACGCGCCCTAACAAGTCTTAAGGACGCTGTAATTACGTGGAATACACTTTAATGGTGTCAAGTGCGGGCGTAATGGTTTCAGATACACTTCCTTCTCGTTCTTGTGTTGTGTTTCCTTCCTTTACCTCTCTTTTTTTCTCTCCTTTTTTTCTGTCTCTTCTTCGTCCTCCTCCGTTCTTTTTCTCTTTCTCCTCTGTTTCTTGTTCTTCCTTGTCTTTCCTCCTTCTATTCTTCTTCTTCTTCTTCGTTTTCTCGACCTCCTCCTCCTCCTCCTCCTCCTCTTCTTCCTTTTCTTCTTATTCCTCTTCCACTTAGTCCAACATCCTCTACACCTCTCCATCTCACTCTCCTCTTCCCTTTCCTCTCTCACTCTTCCTCCTCCTCCTTTTCCCCCCTGCTTCTCTCCTTCCTCTTCTGTATCTCCTCCTGCTTCTCCACTTTTCTATTCCTCTTCTCTATTCTACTATTCCTTCTCGTTCTCATTTTCCTTCCCATCCACCTCCTCCTCCTCCTTCTCCTCCCCTCTTCCACCTCCACTTCCACCTCTATCTCCACCTCCACCTCCACCTCTACCTCCACCTCCACCTCCACCTCCACCTCCACCTCCACCTCCACCTCCACCTCCACCTCCACCTCCACCTCCACCTCCACCTCCACCTCCACCTCCACCTCCACCTCCACCTCCACCTCCACCTCCACCTCCACCTCCACCTCCACCTTCACCTCCTCCTCGTCCTTTTCCTCCTAATCTTCCTCCTCCTCCTCCACCTCACCCTCAATCCCCCTCCTTTTCCTCCTATTTCTCCTCCTCATCATCATCCTTTTCCCTCATCCTTTTCCTCTCCAAATCTTTATCACCTCACCCCCACCCACCCGACCCCAACCCCTACCCCCCACCCCCACTTACCATAAAAAAAAACTTGTTCTCATTGGTGTCTCCCATATACTGCCCTCCCCCCCCCCCCTCCCCCGCTGTCAAAATGCCAAATCAAGGAACCATAAGGATATGTGGAATAAATGACAGCGAAGCATAAACTACGATTACAGGTGTTTCGTGCGTATAACTAAGTGGTCTTGTCACGTTGATAAGGGTTCGACGTTCTGGCGGACGCTTCTAGAAGGGTGTTGAATGTTCCGTTTTGTAATAGGTGTATGCATGTAAGTGTCTGTGTGTGTGTGTGTGTGTGTGTGTGTGTGTGTGTGTGTGTGTGTGTGTGTGTGTGTGTGTGTGTGTGTGTGTGTGTGTGTGTGTGTGTGTATGTGTTTATGTGTATATATGTGTGAGAGAGAGAGAGAGAGAGAGACGTAGTGTGTGTGTGTGCGTGTGTGTGTGTGTGTGTGTGTGTGTGTGTGTGTGTGTGTGTGTGTGTGTGTGTGTGTGTGTGTGTGTGTGTGTGTGTGTGTGTGTGTGTGTGTGTGTGTGTGTGTGTGTGTCTGTGTTGTGTGTATGTGTGTGTGTGTGTGTGTATGTGTGTGTATGTGTGTGAGTGTGTGCATGTAATTGTGTATATGTTATATGTTTATGTCTATGTATGGATAGGTAGATTTAGAGGAGAGAATGCGATGAATGAGGAGAAAGGAAAGGAAATGACAATAAAAAAAAAAAAAAAAAAAAAAAAAACATTACATTTACAAATTAAACATATCAGGGAAAAGAAGAGAGTAACCAAGCAAGCAAAAAAAACTTTCAAGGCAGATTTGAAAACAAGAAGAGAGGGAGAGTGACACTAACTAGAAATATTCCTTCCCCAAATCTGCCTTTTTCGAAACACCAGATTTTAATGCCTTTTAAGACGCGTTGTTGTTGGCTCAGAATTAATCTATGATACCGTCCTCACAGCACGAGGGGGAAGAGAGAGAGAGAAAGAGAGAGGGAGGAGGAGAAAGAGAGATGGGGAGAAAGAGAGGAAGAGAGAGTGAGGGGGGTAGAGAGAGAGACTTTGACTTTGGCGAGTTTATTGAGAGAGAGAGAGTGAGGGGGGGGGTAGAGAGAGACAGAGAGAGACAGAGAGAGAGGGAGGGAGTAAGGGAGAGAGGGAGAAGGAAAGATGGAGAGGAAGAGAGAAAAGAGGAGAAATGGAGAGGAAGCGAGGGTGAGAAGGGGACAGAGAAATTGAGGAAACGAATAAGAAAGAGAGAGAGAGAGAGAGAGAGAGAGAGAGAGAGAGAGAAAGAAGGAAAGCGAGAGAGAGAGAGAGAGAGACTGAGGAAACGAGTAATAAAGAGAGAGAGAGAGAGAGAGAGAGAGAGAGAGAGAGAGAGAATGAGAGAGAGAGAGAGAGAGAGAGAGAGAGAGAGAAAGAAGAGAGAGCGAGAGAGAGAGACAGACAGACAGACAGAGAAAGAAGGAGAGCGAGAGAGAGCGAGAGACAGCGAGAGAGAGAGCGAGAGAGGGATTACTCCCCTCGCTTACCACATCGTTAAAGGATTCCCAGATTTAGGCAAGAGGTACTCTGCAACGACTCTCTTTAAAGCGCTTTAGGATCTTGGGAATGAAGTAGCCGATAGGGAGGAGGGGGTGGGAGGTGGACAGAGGAGGGGTGGGGTGGGGAGGGGGATGATAAGAGAAGTGGAAGACGGGAGAAGGGAGGGGGGGAAGGGAGGAGGGAAGGGAGGGAGGGGGAAGGGAGGGAGGAGGGAAGGGAGGGGGGAGGGGAAGGGGGGAAGGGAGGGTTGAAATGGGGAGGTAGAGGGGGTGGGAGAGGGAAAGTGGGGGGAAGGGGATGGAGAGGGTGTAAGGGGAGAGGGGAGAGAGGAATTAGAAGATAAGAAATAAGAAGACGATGGGGTAGATGGAAAGGATAGAGGAAGGATAAGAAGAGGGGAAAGATAAGTGTAGGTAGGGGGAAGGAAGGGAGGAAAGGGGGAGAGAGGGAGGAGGGAGATGAGGTAAGGGGGAGAGAGGGAGGAGGGAGATGAGGAAAGGGGGAGAGAGGGAGGAGGGAGATGGGGGATAGGGACAGAGATGGAGAAGGGGGATGAGGAAATTGGGAAGAAGAGAAGGGAGGAGGAAGACGAAGGAAGAAAGGGGGAGAGAGGGAGGAGAGGGTGATGGGGGATAAGGGGAGAGAGTGAAGAGGGAGATGAAGAAAGGGGGGAGTGAGAGGAGGGAGATGAAGAAAGGGGAGAAAGGAGGAGGGAGATGAGGAAGGGAGAGAGGGGAAATGAAGAAAGGGGGAGAGAAGGAAGGAAATAAGAAAGGGGGAGAGAAGGAAGAGGGAAATGAAGAAAGGGGGAGAGAAGGAGGAGGGAGATGAAGAAAACGGGAGAGTGGGAGGAGGGAGATGAAGAAAGGGGAGAGAGGGAGGAGGGACATGGTGAAAGGGGGAGAGAGAGAGGAGGGAGATGAAGAAAGGGGAGAGAGGGAGGAGGGAGATGAAGAAAGGGGGAGAGAGAGAGGAGGGAGATGAAGAAAGGGGAGAGAGGGAGGAGGGAGATGAAGAAAGGGGGAGAGAGAGAGGAGGGAGATGAAGAAAGGGGAGAGAGGGAGGAGGGAGATGAAGAAAGGGAAGAGGGAGGAGGGAGATGAAAAAAGGGAGAGAGGGAGGAGGGAGATGAAGAAAGGGGGAGAGAGGGAGGAGGGAGATGAAGAAAGGGGAGAGAGGGAGGAGGGAGATGAAGAAAGGGGGAGAGAGAGAGGAGGGAGATGAAGAAAGGGGGAGAGAGAGAGGAGGGAGATGAAGAAAGGGGAGAGAGGGAGGAGGGAGATGAAGAAAGGGGAGAGAGGGAGGAGGGAGATGAAGAAAGGGGAGAGAGAGAGGAGGGAGATGAAGAAAGGGGAGAGAGGGAGGAGGGAGATGAAGAAAGGGGAGAGAGAGAGGAGGGAGATGAAGAAAGGGGAGAGAGGGAGGAGGGAGATGAAGAAAGGGGAGAGAGGGAGGAGGGAGATGAAGAAAGGGGAGAGAGGGAGGAGGGAGATGAAGAAAGGGGAGAGAGAGAGGAGGGAGATGAAGAAAGGGGAGAGAGGGAGGAGGAGATGAAAGAAAGGGAGAGAGGGGGAGGATGAAGAAAGGGGAGAGAGGGAGGAGGGAGATGAAGAAAGGGGGAGAGAGAGAGGAGGGAGATGAAGAAAGGTAAGAGAGGGAGGAGGGAGATGAAGAAAGGGGGAGAGAGGGAGGAGGGAGATGAAGAAAGGGGAGAGAGAGGGAGGAGGGGAGATGAAGAAAGGGGGGAGGAGAGAGGGAGGAGGGGAGATGAAGAAAGGGAGAGAGGAGGAGGAGATGAAGAAGGGGAGAGGGAGGAGGGGGAGATGAAAAAAGGGGAGAGAGAGGAGAGGGAGATGAAGAAAGGGGGAGAGAGGGAGGAGGGAGATGAAGAAAGGGGAGAGAGGGAGGAGGAGGTAGCAGGGGAGAGAGAGGAGGGAGATGAAGAAAGGGGAGAGAGGGAGGAGGGAGATGAAGAAAGGGGAGAGAGGGAGGAGGGAGATGAAGAAAGGGGAGAGAGGGAGGAGGGAGATGAAGAAAGGAGAGGGGAGGAGGGGGGGCTGAAAGAAAGGGAGAGAGGGAGGAGGGAGATGAAGAAAGGGGGAGAGAGGGAGGAGGGAGATGAAGAAAGGGGAGAGAGAGAGGAGGGAGATGAAGAAAGGGGAGAGAGGGAGGAGGGAGATGAAGAAAGGGGAGAGAGGGAGGAGGGAGATGAAGAAAGGGGGAGAGAGGGAGGAGGGAGATGAAGAAAGGGGAGAGAGGGAGGAGGGAGATGAAGAAAGGGGGAGAGAGGGAGGAGGGAGAGGGAGAAAGGGAGAGGGGGAGGAGGGAGATGAAGAAAGGGAGAGAGGGGGAGAGGGAGAAAGAGAGAGGGAGAAAGGGAGATGAAGAAAGGGAGAGGGAGGAGGAGGGAGATGAAGAAAGGGGAGAGAGGGGAGGAGGGAGATGAAGAAAGGGGAGAGGGGGAAGAGGGAGATAAAAAAAAAGAAGAGAGAGTGGGAGGATGGAGATGAGGAAAAGGGGGAGAGAGAGAGAAGAAAAATGAGAAAGGGTGAGAGAAGGAAGAGGGAGATAAAATTAGGGGGGGAGAGAGTAAGGAGGGAGATGAAGAAAGAGGAGAGAGGTAGGAGACAGATGAAGGAAGGGGGAGAGAACGAAGAAGGAGATGAAGAAAAGAGAAGAGAAGGAGAAAGGAGATGAAGAAAGGGGAGAGAGGGAGGGGGGAGATGAAGAAAACGGGAGAGAGGGAGGAGGGAGATGAAGAAAACGGGAGAGAGGGAGGAGGGAGATGAAGAAAACGGGAGAGAGGGAGGAGGAAGATGAAGAAAACGGGAGAGAGGAGAGAGAGAGATGGAGCCAGGGGGAGCCAGGGGGAGCCAGGGGGAGCCAGGGGGAGCCAGGGGGAGCCAGAGGGAGATAGGGGGAGAGGGGAAAGAGGGGGGTGGGGGGTGGGGGAGGAAAGGTCGTTCGGGCGTCTTCGAGGAGGAATGCGCTCCGAACCGGTTCTGAAACGTGAGAAAACGTGATTACCATTTTATCTCTCTCTCTCTCTTTCTTTATTTCTTTCGTCTTTTTTCATCTCCTTCTTCTTCTTCTCCATATTTTTCTTTCTCACTCACCTATTTTAATTCCACCTTAAATCCCCCCCTTCCTCTCTCCTCTAAATCCCTTCTCATTCCTTCCCTATTCTTATTTTTTTCCTCTTATCCGATTTCCTCTTATTCTCAATCTTTAATAAGCCTTCTTCTTCCCATTGCGAATGATGTTGCAAAAATGTCGAAAGGACCTTGCAAGGCAAGACATCGACAGAGTTCACTGAAACAAGACAATGTTTCTTGTTTATATTTTATTACGTTTCTCGTTCAAGGAATCGAGTCAGGCAGACAGTCTCAAATTTGTTTCAGGAATAAGAATCTATTAAATTGATTTAAAATTGTTATCTATCCTGGATTCGGTGTGATTAAATTATTGACATATTTAAGCAAGCAATTATGGGTATATGTGTTTACAAATAAGTAAAGGTTTTAACTGTTTATAAGCTAGATGTGAGGTTAGAGGCGAGTTATAACCGTGATCATAAGTTTGATTTTATAATAATAATGATAGTTATGTTTATAACAACAAGAGTGACAACAAAAAATGATGATGATAATAATAGTAAGAAAACAACTATAATAATGGTATGACAGTGATATTAATAATGATAATGATAATGCAAATAATGATGATAATGATGATGCTAATATGGATAATAACATTAACAATGATAATGATGATGCAGATAATGATGATAACATTAACAATAATAATGACAATAGTGATAATGATGATAATGATAATAACAATAAAAATGGTAATAACAATAACAATAATGATAGTAATGATAACGATAACAATGATAATGATAATAATAATAATAACTACGATAATGATATTGATGATGAAATAAATGATAACGATGATGAAAGCAATAATAACCACATAATAAGGATAATAATAGAAATTATAATCGTAATGGTGATAATAGTAACAATAATGACAAAGGTAATGATAATAACACTAATTGCGATAGAAATAATGAAAATGCTGTTATCAATATCAAAAATATAGCCAAAGATATGATGGATTTATAAGAAAATTAACTATGATTTAAGGTAATTATTGTTTTTATTGGTATTATCTATATCTATATCATTTCTAATCATTTGCGTTGTTTATATTGTTGCCTCTTGTTGTTGCTATCATGTTTATCATATATTAACATTAGTCGTAGCAATGGTACTCGCAGTAGTATTTCTGGAGTAGTAGTTACATTAGCATTTTTATTACCATCATCATTATTAAGATAGCATTTACATCATTAACATCATTGTATTAAAATTGTAATGATGGTCGTTGTAATGTGAATGATAATTACAGTGATTATGATAATGATAATGATAATGAAAATAAGGATGATGATAATAATGATAATAATAATGAAAACAATGATAATGATGATTATAATGATAATATTGATAGTAGTGATATCAATGATGATATGATAATAATATTATTGATAATAAAAATGAAAGATAGTCATGGTAATGATAATGAAAATAATGATAATGACAATGACAGTGATAATAACAATCATAATAATGATAATGATAGTGATAATAACAATAATAACAACAATATTAGTTGTAGTAATGATGGTATAATACTGATGATAATAGCAATGATAATAGTAGTTATAACAATGATATTGAAATGATAATATTGAGGATAATAATTACGTTGGCAACAATAGTAATCATCACGATCAAGATTACTATTGTTATCATTATCAATATTTCTGGCATTTTTTCATTGCCATTTAGGTAAGGCTTTGTTCTTCCTGAGAGGAGAAAGGCTCTCTGCCTACCTGTGTGTCTCTCTGCTTCTGCCTCTCTCTTTTCTTTTATCTCTCTTTCTCTTTCTTTCTTCTCTCTCTATATACATCTCTATCTATCTATCTATCTATCTTATTTACTCTCTATCTCTCTCATTTTCCCCTCCATCCCCCTCTCCCTCTCCCTCTCTCTCTCTCTCTCTCTCTCTCTCTCTCTCTCTCTCTCTCTCTCTCTCTCTCTCTCTCTCTCTCTCTCTCTCTCTCTCTCTCTCCCTCTCTCTCTCCCTCCCTCCCCCTCTCTCTCCCTCTCTCTTTTTCTCCCTTTCTCCCTCTCTCTCTCTCTCTC
>BOPN01000764.1:67500-70041 GCA_017312705.2 Penaeus japonicus
GCTCTCTTCCTCTCTCTTCCTCTCTCTCTCCTCTCCGCTGCCATGTAGGTAGGCCTGCCGCAGTGCTCATGGTACTCCCCATTTAATCTGCATTCATGAATATCTTACCCAAAGTTTACTGTAGTCTTCATGTTCCTCCCTCTGGGCTCCTGCATGTCTCCCCCCCCCCCTCCCCCCTTTCCTTGGCTCCAGGACACGGTGATGGAGGAGTTCTTGAAGGAAGGGAGGAGGGGGGGAAGGAGGTAAGGTGGGGGGGTGGGTGGGGGGGTGTGGGTGGGGTCGGGGGAGGTTTTGTCCTATGGTCGTCCTCGTGTTTAGTGGTTTCTGACTTATGGTATTTTTGGTTTGATATGGTTTGTTTGGGTATGGTTGTTCATTAGGGGGTGGGGCCGAGGGGGGGGGGTATGTACGGAGGGGGTTTCTTTCAGGATTTTTTGGGGGGTTCAGATCGAGTTTTTTCTTCAGAGTCGGTTACATGTTTGGATTATAGATTATTTAAACCACGTAAATAAAAACAAAAATCCGGCCGAGGATTAAGAAGAGGGTGAATATATATATATATATATATATATATATATATATATATATATATATATATATATATATATATGTGTGTGTGTGTGTGTGTGTGTGTGTGTGTGTGTGTGTGTGTGTGTGTGTGTGTGTGTGTGTGTGTGTGTGTGTGTGTGTGTGTGTGTATATGTATACAGAGATAGAGAGGAAGAGAGAGAGAGAGAGAGAGAAAAGAGAAGAGAAAGAGAGAGAAGAGAGAGAGAAAAAAAATGAAAGGAGAGAGACAAACAGACAGATAGTCAGACAGAAAGAAAGAAAATGAGAGATAAATAGAAAAAAAAAGAAAAATTGAGAGAGATCTGTTCAAATAATAATAAGACAGAAAAGGGGTCAATGAAGTTTATGTGGAAATACATTCATTTTGACATTCTAACTTCTAGTCAAATTCATAATTCATATCCTCATGAATATTCTATCGCCATGTATAGCTATGGATCTTCAGATGTAAAAAACAAAAGATATTGAGAAATGTTTGCAAATGTCACTAGCATAATTTGATTTTTTTTTTTTTTTTTGAGACACTAACATCTGATTCAGAGACGTTTAAAATAGATACAGCGATACTAACATCCACATTAACATATTACCTTACCAATCAGAATCAAAAACCTATTTTTTTTCTATTCCAAACTCCATTTTTTTATTTTCTTTTTTTATTCTTCTTCTAAGGATCGTCCCTTCAGAAAAAAACAAGAACGTCATCATTCAACCTGACAGACATGAAAACCATCTTTGTTATGTAGTTTGGAAGGTATGTTGCACAACAGAATCCGGTCATACACCATACTTTGACGCTGAGCTCATTGCATTGAGCTCATTGCATGACCTTGGGTGGTTGGTGCAGGAGGGAAGGAAAAGGGATGGGCAACTTGATAGCAATTGCAAAAGCAGTAGGCTCTATTTTGTCGTTATCACTATCATTATCATTATTAACATCATTATGATAATAGTTATTATTATTAGCGTCATTATTGATGTCGTAGATGTTGTTTTTGTTGTTGTTGCTATAATTGTTATTGTTATCATTTTTACTATATTCATCATCCTCGTTATCATGAATATTATCAATACTATTATCATTACCATTATTATCACCATTATCATCATCTGCTATATATTTCTTCTTTTCCATCTTTATCCCAGCTCCCCCTTTCCCTTCTTTCCACTAACAAAACTTTCTCTCCTTCCATCTTCTCCTCTTTCAACTTCCTTTAACTGCCATTCCTCCTCCATCTCTTCTTTCCTCTTTCCTTCTTCTTCTTCATCTTCTTCCTTCTCCTCTTTCGCCTCACCCATCTATTACTCCACTTCACTTTCTCCTCCTGATAATAATGATAATGATAATGATGATAATGATAATAATAATAGTAACAATTATAATAATGAATATAATAGAAACAATGATAATGATAATAATGATGATGATACTGACGCTGATAATGATGATTATAAGAATAACGGTGATAATAGTAATAACATTAATAATAATGATAATGATAATAGTAAATAGAAGTCATAAAGACGTTAATGATGATAATAATGATGACGAAAGTGATAACAATAGTGATAATAACAACAATGATAATGATAGCAATAGTAAAGATAATAGCAATGATTATGATAACGATAATAATACTGCTAATGATAATTAATGATAGTAATAATAATAATGGTAATGAAAATACCTCAGATTACGGAATGTAAAAAATCTCAGCAAAGTAAGAACAGATTCGAAAGATATGTGGAAGGTATTTGGCGCAAGATAATTCCCGAACAAGAAGATGAGGAAGGGATATTGATGCCGAAAAAATAAGAAATATAAATGAATAAAATGCATTCTGACACGTTTTTTAGGCATACATACAGTCACACACACACACACACACACACACACACACACACACACACACACACACACACACACACACACACACACACACACACACACACACACACACACACACACAC
>BOPN01000764.1:86373-88873 GCA_017312705.2 Penaeus japonicus
AAGAGTGAAAAAGAGGGATACAAGAGAGAGAGAGAGAGAGAGAGAGAGAGAGAGAGAGAGAGAGAGAGAGACCAAGCGAGATCCATATAAAAATACCTCCCAATTAACATCATCATTAGGCGCCTCTCTTTTGAAATCATAATCCTGCAATGATACAAGAGCCGATTTATTTACCGGAGAAATGGATAATCCGGGAAACTGCAGATATTACCATTATATTTTATAGCTAAAGAAAGAAAAAAAAATATGAGAGCTGGGAAAGATTGTCACATTATACCCTAACATAAAGGTTTATTGCAAATCATTTGCGAACTGGAATCATTTGCATAGCTGTTCCAATGCTAATCCATCAATCTTATATCCGTTTGGTAATTATGTAATCACACCCATTGATGTTTAGTAACTATTTCCGATGCGGATAAATTACGCAATCACACGCTATCTTAAGGATTAAGAAGATAGCAATAACACTACACCCTTTCGTGTATAATAGTTGTTGTTTTTTATCTATCTATCTATTTATTTTTTTTAATCATTACTGGCCTTGTATCTTTTATTTTTATCAAATGGATATAATAATTTCGGAAAGCCTGTGAGTTAAGCTGTTCCCCGTTAGTACGAAAAGAAGGAATTTAATTGTGACCAATGTTCTGAGGTTCATTGCGTATTTTCAATAAAATTTAATATCTGCAGTTCAGTCACTTCGCGAGGAAAATGTATGAGTGAATTTGTTTGCTTGTTGCAATTAATCGTGCAGTGAGTAGGAAACCCGATGTCAGATTCGGTTGAGTGGAGGAATTTCTCATAAGGAAGTACATTTTGGTGGCTTCATCTTTTCCTTCTTATCAGAATCGTCATTAAGTTATGTGTTCATCTATTATTGTTATCGCTATTGTCATTTTTATCATCATCATCATTTTTAGTCTCTTATATCATTATCTTCATCATCATTATAGTTATTATTATAGTTATTGTTAATATTATCATTGTTATTGTAATTATTATTATTATTATTGTTACTATTATCATTATTATCATTATTATTTTTGTTTTTATTATTATTTTTTTATTATTATTATCATTATTATCATTATTATTACTATTATTATTATTATTACCATCATCATCATCATTATTGTTATCACTATCATAATTATCATTATTGTCATCATTATTATCATTATCATTATTGTCATCATTATCATTACTGTTATCATTATAATCATTATCATCCATATCATCATTATCATTGTTATTAGTATCATTATCATCAGTATTAGTTGCATCATTAGTAAATCTCACAATTGTTAGCAAACAAAACAAACGATAACACGTACACATGCGTTTCTTCTTTCTCATTTGTTTTGTTTGAAAACAATACTTTTGCTATCACACAAAGAATAATTCAAAAGAGCTAAGAATTCTGCAGACCTTTTCCAAAAGTGATGGTCTTAAGCTTTCAGAAACTACTGCAATCTTTATTCGTCCAAAGCAAAGTGAGATTATCTTTATCAATACATTAAGGAAGGAAAGTGTGAGGAAAATAAAAATCGAAAATGTGAGGGAAGGATAAGAAGCAGAGGAAGCACAGGAATATGAATAAGAAGAAGAAGATGAAAAGGATGATGAAGATGAAGGAGATAGATGGATAGAGAGAGAGACATAGAGAGAGGGAGGAGGAGGGAGAGAGAGAGAGAAATAGAGAGAGGAAGTAGAGAGAGAGAGAGAGAGAGAGAGAGAGAGAGAGAGAGTGAGAGCGAGAGGGGGAGAGAGTAGGAGGAGAGAAAGAGAAGAAGAAGAGAGAGATAAATAGATAGAGTGTGTGTAAGAGAGAGAAAGAGAATAACTAAATTTAAACATTGAGAAAGGGAATAGAATATGATGAAATAAGAAATTATCAACCTAAAGTAAACACAGACCGAAAAGAGAGAGAGAGAGAGAGAGAGAGAGAAAGAGAGAGGGAAAACATTATGTAAAAAAGCGAGACAAAAGTAAATAAAGACAAAAAGTAAGAAAGAAGAGGAAAGTTAAGCAAAAGAGGAAATTTGAGAAAATGGAGTGATGAAAGGGGATAAAGAAAAGAGAAAAATGAAAGAAAAGATGAAATAAAAACACGAAAGAAGAGAAAAAAATATGATTACAGAAAGATAAAGAAAGAAAAACAACAATAAGAGAATGAAATAACATTAAGTAAAAAAGGGAGACAAAAGTAAATAAAGAAAATAAGTAGGGGAGTAGAGGAAAGTTAAGAAGAAAAAAGAACAAAAAATAAAATAAAAATGAAATGAGAAAAAAAGAAAGAAAATATGAAAGAAAAACGCGAAAGAAGAGAAAAATAGAATAACAGAAATATAATCAAAGAAAAATTATAATAAGCATGAAATAGAAGAAGAAGAGAGAGAAATTGAGAAGGTGATACAGTCCGCAACCTCGTTATATGATTAAGAGTTTCAGGGAGAGAGAGAGAGAGATGGAGGGAGAGAGGGAGAGAGAAAGAAAT
>BOPN01000764.1:101373-103873 GCA_017312705.2 Penaeus japonicus
CACACACATTCCATCTCTCCTTGGAATTTCTCCTTCCCTCCTGATACTCACTCACCCAGTCCTATTATCAGCCTGCCGCATCCTTCGTTCTTTCAATGTTAAAGTTTTTGTGCAATATCTCAAGCAAGGTCTTATATAAGCAACGTTGCAAGATCAATTTAGCTTGTGTTCTTTTCTACTAGATTGATGGTTCATTTATTTGGTTATGTTTTTTTTCTCTCTCTGTTTATTTATCAGTATCATGTATAATGAACATGATAATAATTTTCATTATCATAATCATTATTATTACTAGTATCATTATCGTTATTATTATGATTATAGTTATCATTATTATTGTTATCATCATCATCATCATCATTATGACTATTACCCTTTTTATCAGTTCCATCATTATCAGCATTATTGTTATCATCATTATTATCATCGCTATAACTATTAGCATCATTATCATTATCATTACCATCATTGTCACTCATATTATCATCATTAATATCAATTTAATCCTTCATATCATTATTATCTCATTATCACCATTGTTAAATTCATTAAAATCATAATTGTTATTGTTGTTTACTATGTTATTGTTGTGATTGTTCTTGATATTGTTATCATGTTGATCATCACCATTGTTGCTATTGCTATAATTATCAATACTACCCCTATTAATCTTTGCAATTATCATTATCATCAAAATAATTACCGGAATCACCAAAGTGTGCATTCGTGTTGTATCTTGAAATCAAAAGTGAATTTCCTTTTTTTCACTTTTTTTTCAGAGATATAAAAACGACGACTTTGTCTTGACATTCATCCACAGTCATTTCCTGATTATATCATTCATTTCCTGATAATAGAAAATGAATAAATTGATTAAGACTGAAAGCCCTCTCGTTCAAAAGTAATTACACATGATGAGTACGCATTTAATAACTGATGAATGGAAAGAAACACGAGCAAATAAAACGAAAATTCAGAAATCATATTTTCATGCTGGAGAAAGTGCTTAGCAGGAATGCTATATGTATTTTTATATCCGTCTATCTATCTGTCTGCCTATCTTATATATCTGTCTGTCTGACTGCCTGCCTGTTTGTTAGTCTGTCTGTTTGTCTGACTACCTGCCTGTTTGTCAGTCTGTCTGTTTGTCTGTCTGTCTGCCTGCCCGCCTGTCTGTCAATCTGCTTGTCTGTCAGTCTGTCTGTTTGCCTGTCTGTCTACTTGTTTGTTTGTTTGTCTAGTCTGTCTGTCTGTTATAAAGATATAAGATATATAAAATGCACACACAGTATACAATTAACTGCAGATAAAGATATTACATTAACATTGGGCAAATTGACAGCTAAGTAAAGAAAAAAGAAAAAAAGAAAACACTCAGAAATCTTCTCATTATAAAATTAAGATCATAATTCTAGGCATCAGCTACACTACAGACAACTGATTAATTACTTTTTAAAGGACAAACTAAAAAAAAAAAAAAAAAACAGAGAGAGAGAGAGAGAGAGAGAGAGAGGGAGGGAGAGAAAACACGAATTATAGAAACTAAATCAAAAGTGATTCCATTGACCATACCTTTAAAAGATCATAAAAAAAAATCTGGAAATAATTTAGTTATAGAATTAAAAAACAACTAACAGCTGATTTAAACAAACGAAAAATCACGCCTAAAATGTCATGGTATAGAATATTTCACAAAAGTTCTGTCTCTAAAAGCTGATCAAAGAAAAAAAAAAAAAAAAAAAAAAAAAAACATAAAAAAAAAAAAAAAAAAAAAAAATTAAATACATTAATTATATCTCATTTTTCTACACAAATCCAAAGTAACAATATCTGATACATAACTGATCACACAAGAAACAGCTGATTCAGTGAAAAAGAGACAAGAAAAATCCCCCTAAAATTGTCCTGTTCCAGAAACTTGTTCTGAAGAGTAATTAAACACATATATTACAAAATTAACAAGTTTATTAGGAAAATAAAAAAACAGAAAAAAGCACTTTACATGAACATAATATATATATATATATATATATATATATATATATATATATATATATATATATATATATATATATATATATATATATATGTATGTATATATATATATATATATATATATATATATATATATATATATATATATATATATATATACTCCTAAGCAACACTAGACATCTATCATACAATAACCAGCTAATTAAATAAATAAAGAAAAAAACAAAAGAAAAAAAAAAGATAATTCACCTGGAAATAATCCTGATATAGAAACTTTCTCCGAAAATTCAATTTGATTCCTTCCTCTCGCCGCTCTTGAGGGAGCCATGTTCCAACGCCTTGCTCGCCCTGTGTCTGGCTGGCAAGGGCTACGAACATAATGTAATTCACGGATACCTTGAGGGATACGGCCTCACTAACTTTAGGTGTGTAACTGTCTTCGGAGACACACGCACACAACCCGGTTTCAAAAGACGACGGTTTGTATGAAGTGTGTGTGCATGTG
>BOPN01000764.1:165056-172556 GCA_017312705.2 Penaeus japonicus
TGTTTGTGTGTGAGAAAAAGAAAGTGAGAGAGAGGGGGGGGGGGAGGGAGAGAGAGTGTGTGAGAGAGAGAGAGAGAGGGGGGGGGAGATAGATAGATAGAGAGAAAGAGAGAGAGAGGGGGGGGGGGAGAGAGAGAGAGAGAGAGAGAGAGAGAGAGAGAGAGAGAGAGAGAGAGAGAGAGAGAGAGAGAGAGAGAGAGAGAGAGAGAGAGAGAGAGAGAGAGAGAGAGAGAGAGAGAGAGAGAGAGAGAGAGAGAGAGAGAGAGAGAGAGAAAGAAGGAAAGAGAGATAGAAAGAGGAAGCGTGTGTGTGTGTGTGTGTAAGAGTGTGTGTATATTTGTGTGTGTGTGTAAGAGTGTGTGTGTGTTCGTGTGACCGAAAGAAAGGCAGAAAAAAATGTACTTGAAGTTTCTCACAGCTACAATTTATTCTCAGCACTGCTTGCATCTTTAAGGCACTGGCGTCCCTAATCTTGGCTATTGCATAAGCTCACCACAAGTCTCTCTCCTTCTACTATGAGCTCCCTAGTTGATTTTACAATTCGGTGAATGTGTTTGGATGGTCACGATTTTTTTTTTCATTTTTTTTTTTTCAGGCAACTATTTTTACTAATATCATACGGACGTGATGTGGTTTCGTATTTGAGGATTGCATGAACGAAAAGCAATTTGCTAAGCAAGCAAACTTCTGTACACCAACTCATCAAATCATCTTTATGTGTGTGTGAATGTGTATGTGTATATGTATATAGGTGTGTGTGTGTTTATATATATATATATATATATATATATATATATATATATATATATATATATATATATATATATATATATATATATATATATATATATATATATATATATATATATATATACATATATATTGATAGATAGATAGATAATTATATATATATATATATATATATGTATATATATATATATATATATATATATATATATATATAGAGAGAGAGAGAGAGAGAGAGAGAGAGAGAGAGAGAGAGAGAGAGAGAGAGAGAGAGAGAGAGAGAGAGAGAGAGAGAGAGAGAGAGCAGAAAGAAGGATAGAAAGAGAGAGAGAGATAGATTTATATAGATAGACAAACAAACAGACAGATTGATAAACAAAAAGATGGATAGAGATTCTCCTTAAAAAAAAGTTGTTATTTATCCTCATGCAGACGTCGACTCGATCATTTTCAGAAACGTTTCTCTATCCTACAAGTTTTACTATTCCTTCTCTTCATTAACTTATCACCTTAATTTTGGAAAAGTATCTATGTCTCACCATTTTTGCTGGCATTTTTTTTTTTCTCTCTTCTTTCTGCTTCGTACATCAATCAAACTCGATGACTGTCCGGCCATGCATATTTCCAAGCTAAATTATATAGCTTCACTATCACACATTTTTATCCAGGTCTGTTTTCTGTAAAGCCACAATATCCTTTTGTCTAACACGATTGGATCTACGTTGGATATCTTCCTCTATCTTCAACCGGGTGGTACATATGCAAGACTTTTCTTGAGATATATCCTCACGTAGAAGAGTGTAGGGATATAGTTGCAAATAATAAGGTCGAGAACACATCTGCAGTATCATAAGAAGTGTTGGTTGTTGCCTGCAGTCTATGGAAGAATCGAAACTTGCAGGGTTTTCAATATCATTCGCTTAAGATGTTTTTTTTTTTTTTTTACTGGATAGGTCGTCATTTTAATTTGATCTTTCCGGTGTTTTTCGCCCAAATGTCATTCGCTAGACTTCCTTTTCATATTGTCTTGCCATCCTTGCGAAACTGAAAATAAGTGGAGAGTTGAGATGACTGTGGTGGTTTAGTATAGAGGAGATAGAGATACGGTAGCCTAGGATTTTAACACTGGATGCAGGAAATTATGAAAAGGAAAGAAGAAAGAAGGGAAAGGACCTTAAGAAGACATGGATTGTTGGGGTAGAAGGGATCTAAAAAAATGAGAAATTCTGTAGAATCGGGGTAAGAGGAATAGAGAGATGATTCTATGGAGTAGAATGTGGCCGAAAGAGTTAAGAAATTGACGGTTTAATGCAACAGAGCAGAGGGATAAAGAGGGATATAGACAGGACGTTGAAGGATCAAAGAATCTGCAATCATCGAGGTTAAAAGCAGTCGAGAAACATTGAGTAGACGGTTGCAGAATCGGAACCCTATTGAAGCTATGTAAGCTTCTAGGTGGCCTTAATTTTGGTATTACGAAAGGAGATAAAAGGAGAAAGACGAAAACAAAACAAAACATGAAAATAGGGCGGTGATGAAAGCTTTGAAAAGTGGAGAAAATAGATACGAGAAGAAGTATTAGAGACGACAAACGAGACGTGTAGGCTGAAAGAAGGAACGTGGGATATTTATAATCCTTTTCGTAATGCTATCAGCAAAGTGTGAATAGCAACTTTTGGGATTTGGCGAACACGGCGATCAACAAGACGTATGAATGTTTTAGACTGAATGCCTAACTTTACTGTTCATTTCAACGGAGCTGCTTGCGAAACCGCGAAGCATAGCATTAATACGTGATATTTTCTTTCGTTTTTTGGTTTTGTTTTGTTTTTTGTTGATTTTACATGGATATTTCGTTAATTTGTTAATCTAGACAAACAACAATACACTAATGATAAGCTAGAAATATAGTCACTCACTTTCGGTGACAGAAACGCCCTGTCTCAGTGTTTACAAAAATTAGTTCTCAAATTCACCACCAGAGGGATAGAGAACACTGGGCCAAATATAAAAAAGAAAATATATATATGAATGAGAATGAGTAATGACACATTGCGAGATCTATCATTATTTTTTACGGTATTACACCTTCACCAGAATTATGATACAATCAGATGAGGTGAGACATATTAGAAATATAAAAACGTTCACTGTACACCTTGAAATGTAAAATGCTTTGTATTTTTTCTTGCCAGCATATTCTACGAAAGAAGAAAGTAGGAGAAGAAAACTGTGCAAATTTTTGTGGTTGTTTGAATGAGAATTTTCATCTTTTTCTGTATACCTTTCTATTGTCATTATCACATTATTATGGTTCGTGTTATATTGCAATATTATCATTATCATCAATATTGTTATTATTACAATTGCAACAACTTTACTATTACTTTACTATTTAATATTATTATTGTTATTATCATTGATATCAACAGTGATATCATCAATACCATTATTATAATAATATCAATCACGTTACCATTGTCAATTATTAATATCAATAGATTATATGTGAGTTACACATAAAAAAGACGAAGTAAAGAATTGAGAGATGTGATAAATCTTCGGGAAAAATACTGCAGGACACTGAAAAATAGTTCGTTAGGCCTACTGTATCCCTGTGATAGATGAGAATGACATTTTTTATCAATATCTATTTCTTTTTTCTTTTTCTTTTTTTCTTTTTTTCTTCGAGTTTTAGATTATATATAAATACAAAGGTGTATCATTTCTCTCTCTCTCCGGAATACTTGATCATTAATAAAGAAGCTTTTGTTTTTGAATGATGGGTTTCCTTTTCGAAAAAATTCTTTCGATATTTATCAGTGATGGATGAAGCGTAAAAGAAGGAAAATTCGGGAATTATGAAAAATAAATATTATTCTACTATCTATAAAAGATTATGTTCTACTCCTTCACCATCGATTCTTTCTCCCTTCAACCCCACTCCCATTAACCCCTTCAACCCCATCTCCACCCCCACTCAGCCCCTACCCCCCTCTTCAACCCCAACCCCATCTCCACTCAACCCCCATATTCAATCCCCCCCCCTCTTCAATCCCACCCACACACATCGTCAACCCACCCCTCCTTCAACCCCAACCACATACCCCCTCCCACTCCCCCCCCCCTTTCAACCCCTCCCACTAATCTCCCCCCCCTCACCCCACCCCACTTTCAACCCACACCCCCACCCCCACACCTCAACACCTGGCCCCCTTCCCCCTCCCTTCTCATACCCCCTCCAGCCTCATACCCCCTCCCCCCTCCCTCCTCATACCCCCCTCCCCTCTCATACCCCCCTTCCCCCTCATACCCCCCCCTCATACCACCTCCTCCCCCCTTCATACCCCCTCCCTCCTCATAACCCCCCTCCCCCCTCATACCACTCCTCACCCTCCCCCTCCTCCCTCATTACCCCCTCCCTCCTCACTCCTACCCAGCCCCTCCCCTCCCTCGCCACCCCCTCCCCCTCACTTCACCCTCCTCCCAAAATTCTCATATCAAACGGTCCATCTCTTTCCAAAACTGCATGTCTTCTTGTCACCGCTGAATTATGCGCGTTTGATCTCACTATAAGGAATGATGGCTTTTGATAACGAAGGGTAGGTATTAAACGGGTTTCTCCTTGTGCTTGGCGCAGCAGGCATCAGATGCTTGGACTCTGGAAGAATACAGATGTTGCTTGACTGAGGCTTCGTTTGGGTTGTAGACTGATTTTGGGAATTTTATTTGTTTGTTTTGTTTTGTTTGTTTCGGTCTCTTTCTCTGAATATCTGCTTTAGGTTATTTTGTTTTCTGGTTCTCTCTTTTTGTGTTCATATGTTTGTGGATGTATGCGTATATGTGCATATATGTTATTTTGCCTATACAAGCACACACACACATATTAATATATATATATATATATATATATATATATATATATATATATATGTGTGTGTGTGTGTGTGTGTGTGTGTGTGTGTGTGTGTGATGATATTGTATTAATGTGTGTGTATGTATATATACACATATATATATATATACACATATATATATATATATATATATATATATATATATATATATATAAATATATATATATATATATATATATATATATATATATATATATATATATATATATACATACACATACATATATATATGTATATATATATATATATATATATATATATATATATATATATATATATATATATATATATATATATATATATATATATATATATATATATATATATATATATATATATATATATGCATGCATATATTTATCTATATAAAAAGAAAGAGAAAGAAAGAAAAAAAGAAAGAAAGAAAATCTCTCTCTCTCTCTCTCTCTCTCTCTCTCTCATACTCTCTCTATATATATATATATATATATATATATATATATATATATATATATATATATATATATATATATATATTTATATATATATATATATATATATATATATATATATATATATATATATATATGTATGTATACATATATATATATATATATATATATATATATATATATATATATATATATATATATATATGTATGTATATATATATATATATATATATATATATATATATACATATATGCAAACATATACATATATGCATATACATGTTTGCATGCATGTATCTGTGTGTACAAGAACGTTTGAGAGCATGTTAACGTATACTCATGTGAATGTACAACCAAATACTATTTTGTCACGAATAAGGTCTATTAAGTTGGGATTATTTTCATCGGCCAGTCTTGTAATTTCGTTGCAACACTAGAACGAAGGGTCATAAAGGATTGCCTGTGCTAGACATCAGCATGCTAGGTGATTGCAAAATATCTTGCAGAGACGTAGCATTATGTTGCACACGGGAAAAGGGAGAATGAGACAAATGAGGTAAATAGATAGATTAGATAAAGAGAGAGAACGAGTAGGGGAGGGGGATAAAGAGAAGGAGAAAGAGAGGAAAAAATAGACTCAAAGGGTTAAAAGACTGATAAAAGAAAAATCAGAAAAACGGAAGAGAATGAGCAGATGAGAGAGAAAGAACAGAAGAGATAAGAGAGATAAAGGGGAATTGGACATTAGATGCAAAAGAGAAAGAGGGAAAAAGGCAGAAGTTCAAAAGAGATAAAAAGAAAAATGACAGGGAAATTAAATAAATGAATAAATAGATAGATAAATAGATAGATAAATAAATGTTTGTGCGAACTAGAACCAGAAAAACACGTACACACACACACATACACATACACGCATTCAAATACACACATACAGAACGACCTACAGACAAGCAGGGAAAGACAGACAAAAAAAAATGAAGAGAAAGAAAACATGATAAAAAGGAGAAAAGCAGAAAACCCGATAATGACAACACATGACCGAGAATCCACTACAGTAATTTTAATCCACGATAGATCAACGCCTTTGAAATAATTATTTGACACGAGTATGGAGTCGTCACAGCTGTTTATTGACGTGTTTAGACGTGTTGGGAAGCGGGTTAGAGTAAGCGTAAGTTTGGGAAGACCAGCGTTAAGGTTTTATTGACAAAAATCTATTTTATATTATTTTATCATTATTATTATTGTTATTATTTTTATTTATGTAGTTTTTTTCCTGATTTTTTTTTGTTTGCTTGTTTTTCTTGATCTTTTGTCGTCCTCCTATTTTTTTTTCTTTTTTTGCTGTTGTTTTTCTTTATCTTTTGCTCTTGTATTTTCTTCTTCTTCTATTTCTTCTGTTTCTTTTTCTTTTTCGTCTTCTTTTTTTTCTTTATCATTTCTTTTTCTTCTTCTCTTTCTCCTTCTTCTTCTTCTTTTTATTCTTCTTCTTCTTCTTCTTCTCCTCCTCCTCCTCCTCTTTACCTTAATTTCTCCTTCTCCTTCTTCTTCCCATTCATCTCCTTTTCCTCCTCCTCCTCCTCCTCCTCCTCCTCCTTATTCTTCTTCCTCTTCTTTTTCTCCCCGTCTTTCTCCTTCTCCTACTCCTCCTCCTTCTCCTCCTAATAATGATAATAATAGTGCTAATAACAAAACGTTAATGATAATAGCAATAATAAAAATGACAAAGATAGGAGCAAAACAAGAAAGAAATAATCTTAAGAGAGTGATGATTATATTAATGACTATCATCATCATCATAAATACTATCAGAAAAGCATATGATTCCAAAAACTTTCACTCACAAACGAACAATATGAATCACTTCTAAGCATATTTCTTCCTATTCCCATTTAAGCATATTTCTTCCTATTCCCATTTAAGCATATTTCTTTCTATTCCCATTTACCTACCCAAATACCCACCCCACCCCTCTTAAAAAAATAAAAAAATAAAAAAATAAATAAAAAATAAAAAAATAAAAATCTGATGTATGGACATGCTCTCATTATTCATGTTGAAATTACCATGCAGATCGAATGGCTTGCAGTCAGGTATATCACCCAAGGCAAGGAAGATAAATGTATCTTGAGTCAATCATATTCTGAGCGATTCGATTCAATATACCTACACGTGGAGGAATCATTCACATGCAGGCACGCAGGCACGCAGGCAAGCAAGCAGTAATGGGAGTATTTCGTGTATCGTTAATCAAATAAGGATTGAAACAAACAAAAAAGAAATTGATACGAAAAAAAAGGGATAAAAAGTCGTCACACCAAAACTCTAAATCTTGTTTATATATATATATTTTTTTTCTATAGATTCACAATTGAAAGTATATGGATTTAAAATACGCCATG
>BOPN01000764.1:177556-178684 GCA_017312705.2 Penaeus japonicus
ATATAATAAATTACACATGAAGAATATGGATATGAATACAATCCTTTATATACTCAAAAAACATAATTTTATCATTATCATCATTATTATCAACGATATAATTATCATTATTATTATTATCATTATCATTATCAGTATTATTATTATTATTATTATTATCATTATTATTATTGATTACTTTACTTACTTTTACTTATTGTTTTATTTTATTTCTTTTTTTACTCGTACAAAGGGAACATATCATAGGATCGTAATGGGGTATGATATTGAAGCATGGGTATAACTTTATGATTATGATAAAAATTAGAGGTATAAATTGATAAAAGATACATCGTAAATTAGATAAATGAAAAAAAGAAAAGAAAAAAAAAAGAAAATGAAGAAGTAATGTATATAAAAAAATATATATAGAAATCTGTAGAAAAAGGCAAACAAAATGTAAGAAAGAGGATGCGAAACATAAGAGAGACAATTGATTAAAATATAGAAAAAGAGAAAGAGAAGGAAAAACTATAAAAAGATAAACATTACGCAAGAAAGATGATATGATTTGTATAAGAAAGAGAATAGGAAAAATAATGGAATAAGTATGCATGAAAAAGAGAATTAAAAAGAGTAACCATAATACATGAGTACTACATTATATACAAATATACATGTTAGGTGAGTAATAATGATATATAAGTAATAAGTGATATATGAGCAATAAATGTGATATAAGTAATACATGATAAGTGAGTAATAATGATATATAAATAACAAATTATGTATGAGTAATAAATGAAATATAAGTATCACATGATGATAAGTAATGTATGATACATAAATAATACATGGGACTTACGTAATACATGACACGTAAAAAAAAATTACGAAATATAAGACAGGAAATAAAACTAGAAGAAAAAGAAGAAGAAGAAAAAAAAAGACGGAGAAGGAGAAATTAAAAATGATAAACACATAATAAAGAGCATAAGAAATATCTATATGAAAGGAAAAGAAGGAGAAAGATAGTTTAAAAGAAAAGAAGGAATATAAGAATAAGGAATGAGAAAGAGAACTATGTAAGAAAGAGAACGACCGATTGATAAAACGTGGATAGGAATATATTTGACCGAAAAATATATT
>BOPN01000764.1:217285-219785 GCA_017312705.2 Penaeus japonicus
TAGGAAACGACAAGCACACGACAACCACAACAAGGTTCGTAATAACAGGTAAATATATACATGGCTGTGTGGGAAGAAAACCAAGAAACTACAAGAAATGAAAAAAATAAAGAAAAGTAGAAGAAGAAGAAGAAGGAGGAGGAGGAGGAGAGATAGAAATCAGAAAAAATATGTTTAGATATAAATTTAATTGAATATAGATAAATATAAATAAATATGTTTTTTTTTTTTTTTTTTTGGATTTACACGTAGTAAACAAAGCTGAAACAGAATTATAAAAGTAAGTCGTAACTTTTTGGTTCCATCTATACTCTTCTTCAGACGAAAGAAAAGGAAAAAAGATAGATTAATTGATGACCTTTTTTCTTTTCTTTTCTTTTTTTTAGTATGTTTTTATTTATCTTTCTTCTTTTTTTTTTCTTTTTCTTTTTTTACAAGGAGCTTCCTTAGGATTCGAAACTCACGTTTTTTTTTCTATTCATTCATTGCGGTTTTGTTTTTCATTTCTTTTCCACTAGAATATAAAACTGGGTATTCAAAGATGAGTGGAATATGCCAGCAAACATAACTGCAAATTGACATACACGAAGATAGGGAAGATTCATTGCTGAACATATTGTAAACAAAAAAATCAAATGAAAACCAGGAAAATGCCCGAATATTTATTTTTTGTTTTGTTTTGTTTTACACGTAAATAGATATATGTTTTTTTTCTTTCCGTGTATATCTCTTTCCTCCATAAAAACAACAAGATATTGCAATAATTTTGCAATCAAACATCGATTCAGTCCTACAGTCCATACGTTATATCACACCCCTTTGAACCTGTCCAAGCAATATTGCATGTTAACTAATTCTGCTACATTCGAGCAGTGCATGATGCTGGAGAGGAGAAAGCACATGCACTAACCTGACGTCTGCATGATGCTCGCTAGTAGAGGCTATTCAGACTAGAATGTGCGTGTGCTGAGTGTAGCTTACGATCCTCGTTTTGGTTGCAATTGCTAAAGCCATAATGAGAACGGGGACTTTGCAAGCTGCAAGCTGTTTTTGCTGATGTGTGAACTTAGCTGTAGACTAGCTGTTTTTTTTTTTTTTCTTTTTTTTAATATACTTACTTTTATTGGCCTTTGTTATTATTTTTTCTTCTTCTTTGTTTTTATTTGGTTTGGTCTGGTTTCGCGAAATTCTTTTATCCTTATATCATTATGAGGTTTAATCCATACTATTTCAGTTATATCACCTAAATAAAATGTATTTAAATGATGGAAACATCACCCTAGGCAAAATGTATCGAGCTGTGCATATCTCTTTTCTCTCTCTGTCTCTCTCTCTCATCATTTATCTATCTATTTCAGTTATATCACCTAAATAAAATGTATTTAAATGATGGAAACATCACCCTAAGCAAAATGTATCGAGCTGTGCATATCTCTTTTCTCTCTCTGTCTCTCTCTCTCATCATTTATCTATCTATCTTTTTTCTCTCTTTCTCTCGCTTTTTTTCTCTTTTCTCTCTATCCCTGTGTTCCTTCTCTCTCTCTCTCTCTCTCTCTCTCTTTCTCTTCCTCTCTCATTCTCTTTCTACCTCTCTCTCCCATTCTCTCTCTCTCTCTCTCTCTCTCTCTCTCTCTCTCTCTCTCTCTCTCTCTCTCTCTCTTTCTCTGTATGGTAAAATGATTGTTCTTTATAAACATTAACGAATGCATATCTTATCCCATTGTATGCTTGCATAAATTTCCCCGAGGTTATATGTTTATTAACAAACAGGCCTGTTAGTTCAAACTATAACTGTCAAGATGTTTCTTACGCAACGACAATACTGCGTTTCGTTATAACATAACTGTCGTTCTCTAGTGTTAATCTACGGTTTACCCAAGGAGTTTACAGAATCAACAATGGCTCCTTGCAATAATTCTAGGTAAACGCGTAGCCTCAGAAACGTGGCGGACTGTTGTACCCAGAAACTATAGGTAAACACATCTATAACATCAAATGAATGGCATTTCACAGCGTCCCAAGGAACGTACGTGGCAATGAATGCCTGAAGTGAAACCCAAGTGGATTTAAATTCGTTTCAAAGAATCGTTATTCTTGTAATGTTATGATAAACTTTGTTATATATCATATCGACAAAATGTATTCTGTCTTCGTATGCTTTGAATTCATTCCAAAATACCATTATTAAACAGTAGTTTCTCTAGAGTAGGCCATAATAACATTTAATTTTACGCAATAGAAAAAAAGAAAAAAAAGAAAAAAGAAAAGAAAAGAAAAAGAAAAAGAATATATATATATCATTTTATTATAATTGTCGTTGTTATCACTATCATTATCATTATCATCATTACTATTATCATTATTATTATTATTATCACTATTATTATCATTATTATTATTATCATCATCATAATTATTACTATTGCTACTATAAATACTATAGTCATCATTATCATCGTCATCATTATTGCCATTATTATCATCATCAATATTATCATCA
>BOPN01000764.1:257285-259785 GCA_017312705.2 Penaeus japonicus
TTATAACGATAATAATGATAATGATGATAATGATAATAATAATAATAATAATAACAATGATAAGGATAATTTATATAATAATAATGATAATAAGAAAAAGAACAATGATGATAATGATTATAATAATAATAATGAGGATGATATTAATGATAATAGTAATAACGATAATGATAATATCAAAAACAATAATAATAGTAAGAATAAGAATGATTACAACAATAACAATATCAAAATAACGATATATATTTTTTTAAGAATAATGACGATAACAATAACAATAATAGTAATAATATCAATAACAATACCAATAATGAAATGAAAACAATATCAACCACACCATTAAAATACCCATTAGTCATGCAGTGACTAGAGATACAAATTACCATTAAAAAAAAAGGATCTTTGTCCATTCTTTTGTTTGTTTGTTTGTTTGTTTGTTCATGTGCGTAGGAGTGTGTCCATGCACCCTTTGTTCTGATATCAAGGACTGAGCTCCTTAATCGCATAATTGGTACGAAACAGACATCTACAGACGGTCACAGCCGCTTGCAGAGAGGAGCGAGGCGACAGAACGTTGACGACAGATATAAGGCGAATTATGGGGGGAGGGTGGGGTGGGGTGGGGGTGGGGGAGGGTGGGGTGGGGTGAGGGGGAATGAGGGGGGGTAGGGTGGGAGGAGGGGGGGATGAGGGGATGAGGGAGGAGGGGGTGGGGTGGGAGGTGGGGGGGAAGGGGGGAAGAGGGGATGGAGGGAGGAGGAGTGGGAGGTGGGGGGGAAGGGGGGAAGAGGGGATGGAGGGAGGAGGGGGGGTAAGGGTACTGGGGATGAGGGGATGGAGGGAGGAGGGAGGTAAGAGGAGTGAGGAGGAGGGGAGGTGGGGGGGAAGAGGGGAAGAGGAGAGGAAGGAGGGTGAGAGGGGTACGGGGAGGGGAGGGGACTGGGGATGAGGGGAAAGAGTGAAGGGGGGGTGAGAGGGGTAAGAGTAGGTGAGAGGACTGGGGAAGAGAGGGGATGAGGGTAGGGTAGGTGAAGGGAGGATGAGGGGACGTGAAGGATATGATGGGGATGAGGGTACTGAGGGGAGGGGGGCGGGCGTACGAAGGGGGAAGTGGTGGGGGGGGGATAGGTGAAGGAAGGCGAAGGGGTATTGAGGGAGGGGGGGAAGAGGGGGAAGTAGAGGGGGAGAGAGAGACAACGGGAGTGACAAGGCGCTCGAAAAGGGAAGAGGGGATGGGAGGTGGGGAGGGGGAAGAGGGAGAGGAGGGGGGGAGGGAGAGAACGGTTCAGGGAGATGGGGGGGAGAGGGAGAGGGAGGGGGAGAGGGGGGGTCTGGGTAATTGAGTGGAGGGAAGGAGTGGGGATTGATGGATATTAGGGGGAGGGGGAGGAGACGGGAGGGGGAGGGGGATTAGAGGAGGGGAGGGGGTAGTAGAAGGAGATTGAGAAGGAAGGGGGAAAGGAGAAAGAAGAGGAAAGAGGAATAAGAGAGAGGGAGAAGGAGGAAAAAAAGAGAGAGGGGAAAGGGGGAGAGAGAAGAGGAAGGAAAGGGGAGTGGAATGGGACGCGAGAGACAGGAAGAAGGAAGAGGCGAAGGAGAAAGAAGAGAAGAAGGAGGAGGAAGAGGAGAGGGAGGAAGAAGAGGAAACTAAGAAGGAAATCAAGACAGGCGGAGATAAGGTTTAGAAGAAGGATAAGGAGGAAATGAAGAAGAAAGACAAAGAGAACGAGCGATAGGAAGTGGATGAAGAATAAGAAGACAAAAAAAGGAAAAAGAAGAAGGAAAAGGAAGACAAAATGGAGAAGAAGGAAGAGGAGATGGGAGAAAAAGAAAGAGGGAGAAGTGGGGATGAGTAATGAGGAGAAAGAAGGGGAAGAGGGAAAGAAGGAGTGGAGGAAGAAGAAAAAGAGAAGGGAAAGAAAGAATAGAGGATAGGGGGATGCGGTAGAGGAAGAAGGGAAGAAAGAGGAATAGAAAAAAAGAAGAGGAAGAGGAAGGAGGAGAGAAAGAAGAGGAAGGGGAAGTATGAGAAGGAAGAAGAGGAGAAGGAAGAAGAGGAAGAGGAAGAGTAGGAATAGGAGAGAGGAGAAAAAAAATAGAAAGGAAGACGAAGAAGAAGAAGAAGGAGGAGATGGAAGCAGAAAAAGGGGAAGAAAGATAAGGAAGAAGAAAAAAGAGAAAGAAAAAGGAAGAAGAAGAAGAGGAAGGAGGAGAAGAAAGAAGAGGAAGAGGAAGGAAAAAGAAGAAGAAGAAGGAGGAGAAAAAAATAAGAGGAAGAGGAAGGAAAAAGAAGAAGAGGAAGAGGAGAAGAAAGAAGAGGAAGAGGAAGGAAAAAGAAGAAGAGGAAGGAGGAGAAGAAAGAAGAGGAGAAAGAGGAGATGAAAGAAAAAGAAGAGGAAGGAAGAGAAGAAAGAGGAGAAGAAAGAAAAAGAAGAGGAAGGAGGAAGAGCAAGAGGAGAGAAGGAAGAGAAGGAAGAGGAGAGTGTTGCAAGCACGGGGA
>BOPN01000764.1:274785-277285 GCA_017312705.2 Penaeus japonicus
AGAAAGTATGTGTGTGTGTGTGTGTGTGTGTGAGTGAGAGAAAGAGAGAAAGAGAGAGAGAGAGAGAGTGAGTGAGAGAAAGAGAGAGAGAGAGAGTATGTGTGTGTGTGTGTTTGGCAAACCAAACCGTAATCACAAGGCGAAGAAGATAATGGGTGAAATAACACCTTGCCACCTGTACTACAAGTAAACGTAATAATAAAAGGTTTTCCGCGGACAAGGAAATAGCGAGCAAGAATTTTCCCGAATTTTCCCGAGAGTGGGCGTGGCGACCTGAGGGAGACGAACACGACGACTTAACAACGACTTCTTTGATGGTCGTTAGTTGAGGGTACAAGAGGTTCGACGACTTAATGTACTTATATAATCGCACATAAAGTCTAATTATAGAAGTACACTTTTAGATTGCACGAAATATTACGACCTAACGCCCTTTTTCGTTGGTCGTTGTTGTTAAGGTCAAACCAGGTCAGATGACTTATCTACGTTTTTTGGCGGTAGTTATCCAGGGGCCGGATTCACTAACGCACTTACCATGATAAATACGCTGGTAACTACAATTATGATGGTAAAAAGACCGCATCGGTATTCACGAACAACTTACCATGATAGAATACAATGCTAAATTTACCAGTGGTTGGAGCACTGGTATGTCCACTGGCAACTACAGCGATGACTCTCTCATCTCGCTTTATCTCAGCAAAAAATCAACATTTAAGGCGACACTTTAGTTTGCATGTACACTTATTATGATCAGAGTGATGGCAACTGTTCATTTTCATATGAATATGACAAAAATCAATAAAATTCACAGGAAATAAGCGAGAATAATGTTCATGCAGCTTCGTCATAGGCCTACAATAACTGAAAATAATACATGGAATTAATAATTTGACAAATTCAAACATTTTGTTTTAATAACATTCAGCTGAAAAACAGTAAACATATAAATATATAAATTATTTTTGTGTTTGCATTAATTTAGATACAATTATTCATAATCTTAGGGTTTGATTGGCATTTCTTTTTGGAAAACGTTGATACAAATAACACCACCATTGCGTGGAGCCATTGTTTCTTTTCTTTCGAAAAAAAAAAAAAAAAAAAAAAAAAAAAAGTATGTTTTTGAAAACCATTACGTTATATATGATCCATAAGATCATGCAATAGAATATGCTTTCTAGGAAATTAATTTATATAGAAATAATTTAACACAGAAGAAATCTTTATCATTTCTTGAAACAAAAAAGTCTCGCTGTTGGATCAGGTTTTGTTTACATGTTACGGGATTGGTCAAAGGAGCCTAAAAAATTATGTAAGGCGCTCGCTGATTGGCGGAATCGATTTACCAGAGTTACCATCAAATTACGGTGATAAAGTCTCTTTACCCTTACCAGGCGACTTATCATCGCTTGATGAATCCCACTTTGCCATGACTGGTAAACGCTCTGGTAGTTGACAGCTGGTAAATGCCTTACCATCGTATGTTAGTGAATCCAGCCCCAGGTCAGCAAAGTAGGATAACATAGCTACATATTCTGGGGTCATTGTTCACATTAGGCGAGGTCAAATTGCCTAACCACGTGATTAGTTGACCTTGTTATACGTTTTGATTTATGGACTGGGAAACAAGGTCAGAGTAGTGTTTTATATTTGACTTTGACATATTCTTCTGCCTGTTTCTCTCTCTCTCTCTCTCTCTCTCTCTCTCTCTCTCTCTCTCTCTCTCTCTCTCTCTCTCTCTCTGTATGTGTGTGTGTGTGTGTGTGTGAATATATACAGCTGTCAGGTTTATGAACATTCTTTCGCTCTCATTCTTTTTCTCTCTGTCTATTTCTATCTATCTATCTTTTTATCTCTCTCTCTCTCTCTCTCTCTCTCTCTCTCTCTCTCTCTCTCTCTCTCTCTCTCTCTCTCTCTCTCTCTCTCTCTCTCTCTCTCTCTCTCTCTCTCTCTCTCTCTCTCTCTCTCTCTCTCACACACACACACACACACACACACACATACACACACACACACATCCAGAACAACACACATCTTACCTGTAATCTGAATCACCTGAGACCCATCCCACTTTCCGTAGTTTCAAACCCCAAGTCCAAGCATTGAAAAAAATAATAATAATACACAACTTATCGCTAACTTCCTGAAGGCCCCGCCCACTTAAATCATGCAGCCACATTATTTCAACATTCGCAACATTGCTTGTGTCTCCATTGAAATTATTAGTACGAAATAAACATTTAAACATTTCCGGTTCGTTATACATTATGTAATTCAGGTTTGTTTTTGCTACGGCCGGTTGTGCATATGCCCCTTTCATCTTGCAAAGGTATGAATATATACATTGTGTTAAGGATCATTTTGATATGTTCGGCTATTATCTGACCATCAGGTTCTTCCCCTTTCGTAAAATTGCCGTATATTTCCTGCTTGAGCTTTTTACTGGTCCTTTCCTCTCGCGTTTTCTTAACCCTGTATTTTCTCACTCTAACCTATG
>BOPN01000764.1:282285-287285 GCA_017312705.2 Penaeus japonicus
GAGAGAGAGAGAGAGAGAGAGAGAGAGAGAGAGAGAGAGAGAGAGAGAGAGAGAGAGAGAGAGAGAGAGAGAGAGAGAGAGAGAGAGAGAGAGAGAGAGAGAGAGAGAGAGAGAGAGAGAGAGAGAGAGAGAGAGAGAGAGAGAGAGAGAAAGAAAATCGATAAACAAAGAAGTAGGTTAATCGATAAATGAAAGAATGAATGAACAATTGAATAAACAGCCAAAAAAATGTGCGGTTTCACGTTAGTTTAATAAAGAATAGAAAGAGGATAAAATAGTTCATAGAGATATGAGTACAAAGATAAGAAAAGAAATAGAGAGAAAAAAATATATATAAATACACAAAGAAAGAAAGAGAATGGAAAATAAATAAAGAAAGAAATCTACAAAAAAATGCAAAAAAAGAGAGAAAGAATTTAAGAACGAGAGAAAAGAAAGGAAAGAATTAAAACAGAGGAAAGAGAGAAAGGATAAAAAAAGGAAAAAGAAGAAGAAACAAAGAGATGATAGATGTAAACAAATACATAGATACAAACAGGTTTTTTTCTGGCTCTTGTTCGAAAAGCGCCGAGAATTTTAGAAATAAATAAATAAAACTTATAAAGATCGATAATAGAGAAGAGAAGGAAGCCGATCAATAAAGGAATAAATGGATGAATAAATGAATAACAAAGAAGTGTCCAAATGTTTAAAAAATGGAGAGATGTTGATTAATAAATGTTCTAAAGTAAATTTATGGATTAACGAAATGAATCATATTGCTTCCTTGTGACTTCCTGTGCAGATGGATGGAGGGGGTGGAGGGGTGGGGGGAGGGGGGGAAGTGAGTGAATCACTGAATAGATAGAAATATGAGATTAATTAATAAATGAATGTGTGAGATTAATCAGTATATGAATGGATGAATAGTGTAGATATGTCAGTGTCGATAGGTATGTAGATATGAAGAAATAGATCTAAAAGAATAATAATAAATAATAAAAAATCGAGAAAAAAACGAAAGATACATATACATATATAGTGTGGACGATTTTGCTGTCGGTGTTATTTGGGAAGTATTTGATTTTCTGCACAGGTGATGTGAATAAAAAAGAATAGACATATATCAAGGCTTTGCATACGAAAGATAAGGGGATGGGAGAGTATCTATAATTAAGAAAAATTACTAGATAAAAAAATAAATAATAGCATTCTCTTTACTGCCTCTGATCCATTGCAATGTGTTATTCAATATACCTGCAAAGTCAGGATTAATAAGATACTCTATCTTTGCACTAAAACCCTTCTTTTAAAGATACCCAACTGGAGATAGACAGATATCAATAGACAGAGAGAAACAAACAATAAAAATATATTCTAGTACAGTTCGATACAAATACAGGTCTTATAATCAACATCATTACTTTTATTAGACATTACAAGTAGCAGAAATAATTAAAAGCCGTGAGATACCAACTGTCATAAAATAAGAACCAGGCATAAGGCACTACCATTTACGGGAACAGAAACAACCATTATCATATTATCCTAATTATCCAAATGAGAGAGAGATATAAGCGTGAAATTAATAGTTTCGCGACCCCCCCCCCCCATCCACCTTCCTTTTTTTAAGAGAGAGAGAGAGAGAGAGAGAGGGAGAGGGAGGGAAAGAGAGAGAAGAAAAGAGATATACAGAGAGAGAGAGAGAGATAGAGAGAAAGGGGGAGGGGAAGAAAGAGAAGAGTTATGCAGATTGAGAGAGAGGGGAGAGAGAGAGGGGGGGGAGAGAAATAAAGAGAGAGAGAGAGTAAAATATAAATAGATAAACAGAAAGAGAAGAAAGAATAGCCTCAAAAGGAATTACTTTACTACTACCACCCACTTTTCAAAAAGAGACAGAGAGAGAGAGAGAGAGAGAGAAAGAAAGAGAAAAAGACAGCGCCGGTTACTCCGCCTTATCAATATATCTTTTCCTTTCGTGTTTTTGAAAATGATTTACTGCACGTGCGTCTGTTTCTGTCGAGTGTCTGAGATGGTGGTGAGATAGCAGATTGAAATTGGCTGTGTGTTTTGTGTCCTTTGCAGTGTATGTTTTCATCTTGTTTTCTCTCTCTCTCTCTCTCTCTCTCTCTCTCTCTCTCTCTCTCTCTCTCTCTCTCTCTCTCTCTCTCTCTCTCTCTCTCTTTCTCTCTCTCTCTCTCTTTCTCTTTCTCTCTTTCTCTCTCTCTTTGTTTTTTTCTGTTCGTCGTGCTTTTGTTTGTTTGTTTGTTTGTTTGTTTTATTGTCAGTGTTGTTGTTTCTGTTTGTTTGCTTGTTTTTCAAAGCTGTTTCCATCTCTATTTTTATTGTATTATTTAATAATTTTGTTTTTTCTAGTCCGTATATTTTTCTACGTTTCTCTAATTCTTTCCCTCCTCCTCCCCTTCTGCCCACCCCCCCTTCCCATCCACCCCTCCCCCCTTCCGATCCTCTTTTCTTTCCCCCTTTTCCCCTCCTCCAAACCCTATCCCCCCACCCCTTCTATCCTTTCCCCTTAATTTCCTCACTCCTCCCTTCTTCCCTCATCCCTTTTTCCACCTTCCCCATCCCTTCTTCCCCCTCCCCTCCCCCATCGTTCTTCCCCCTCTACACCCTCCCACTCATTTCCTCCCCCCCCCCCCCCATCCTCCTTTCCCAAAGCAGCATGTCTCAACCTCTTCATAATGTGTGTCCCATAATTGGCAACAACATCATGCATGGGGAGGGGGTAGGAGAAGGGGGTAGAAGGTAGGGGACCACAACACACTGTCGGCAGTTTCAGGGGCTTTAAGTGTTTTTTGTTTTGTTTGTTTGTTTGTTTGTTTGTTTGTTTTTGTCAAAGGGATGGGAGAGGGGGGGTAAGGAGGGGAGATGGGGGGGGGTTAGGATAGAGGAGGGAGGGCTATGGAGAGGGGGAGATGGGAAGGGGGGAGAGAAGTTGAATGCACGTTAACCATCCTCCTTCTTTCTCTCTCTCTCTCTCCCCCCCCCCCCCTTTACATACACGTTTTTGGGAAGGATTGAAAAAGAAACAGATATGTGTTAGAGAGAGAGGAACAGAGAGAGTAAGAGAGAGAGAGAGAGAGAGAGAGAGAGAGAGAGAGAGAGAGAGAGAGAGAGAGAGAGAGAGAGAGAGAGAGAGAGAGAGAGAGAGAGAGACAAAAAAAAAAAAGAGAGAGAGAGAGAGAGAGAGAGAGAGAGAGAGAGAGAGAGAGAGAGAGAGAGAGAGAGAGAGAGAGAGAGAGAGAGAGTGAGTGCGTGTGTGTGGCCTTGTGTGCGTGTGCATGGGCATAAAAATCTGCATCGTATTCTCCATGTTATAAATAAACACATACAAAAAAATCGTACATATCAAAAAAAAAAAAAAAAAAAAAAAAAAAAAAAAAAAAAAAAAAAAAAAAAAGAGAGAGAAAGAAAAAAATATATAATACGAATATAAATGCAATATAAATGCAACCTACTTCCCGACGCAGCCGCGATGTTAGATGTCAATACGGAGCTGCAGTGTCATAAGATTAATTACTATCATTATCATCACTAGCAATGTGATTATTTTCATTAGTTTATGATTAGGTCTGTAATCCTCTCGCCATTTGCCAATCACGCTTATATGTTTAATGTCAAGAAATTTCTTAAATCAACGATATGCAATAACAAGTTCATTAGCATATGACTGAGATGGTAAGTGAATACAAAATTTTCTAAATGAGTGTTTCTAAATAAATGAGATGAATATGGGATACAAATAGCGAATAAATGATATGAGGATGTTTAGAGATGAAGAATTTAAAAATGAAAAAAATAAAATTTTTCTCCCCCTTCGACTCATCTCATTCCATATCTTCCCCTCATTCCTTCTCCCCTCACTCCCTTATTCTGTCCTCATTCCCTCTTCCTCTCTTCAACTCTTTATTTTCCCCTTCGCCTCATTCACTCCCCGTGTCCCATTCTTTCCTCTCACTTCGTCTTTTCCCCTCAACCCGTCCTCTCTCCTCATCCCATATCCTCCCCTCACCCCATCCACTCACATCACTCCATCATTTCCCCTCAACTTGTCCTCAACCCCATCCCTTTCCCTCAACCCCATCCCTTCCCCTCAACCCCATCCCCTTCCACTCACCCCCATCCCCTCACCCCATCCCCTCCCCTCAACCCCATCCCCTCCCCTCACCCCATCCCCTCCCCTCAGCCCCATCCCCTCCCCTCACCCCCACCCCCTCCCCTCAGCCCCATCCCCTCCCCTCAACCCCATCCCCTCCCCTCACCCCATCCCCTCCCCTCAACCCCATCCCCTACCCCTCACCCCCATCCCCTCCCCTCAACCCCATCCCCTCCCCTCACCCCATCCCCTCCCCTCAGCCCCATCCCCTCCCCTCACCCCCACCCCCTCCCCTCAGCCCCATCCCCTCCCCCTCAACCCCACCCCTTCCCCTCACCCCCATCCCCTCCCCCTCACCCCCATCCCCTCCCCTCACCCCCATCCCCTCCCCTCAGCCCCATCCTCCCCCTAACCCACCCTTCCCCCTCACCCCCGCATCCCCTCCTTCCTCACCCCCATCCCCCTCCCCCTCACCCCCATCCCCCTCCCCTCAGCCCCATCCCCCTCCCCTCACCCCCCACCCCTCCCCCTCAGCCCCATCCCCTCCCCCTCACCCCCATCCCCTCCTCCCTCCCCTCACCCCCATCCCTCCCCCTCAACCCCATCCCCCATCCCCTCACCCCCACCTCTCTCTCCCCCTCAACCCCATCACCTCCCCTCAACCCCATCACCTCCCCTCAACCCCATCCCCCCATCCCCTCACCCCCACCCTCTCCCCTCACCCCCATCCCCTCCCCTCAACCCCATCCCCTCCCCTCACCCCCATCCCCTCCCCTCAACCTCCCCATCCCCTCCCCTCACCCCCATCCCCTCCCCTCAACCTTATACCCATCCCCTCACCCCATCCCTTCCCCTCAACCCCATCCCCTCCCCTCATCCCATCCCCTCCCCTCATCCCCATCCC
>BOPN01000764.1:299785-322285 GCA_017312705.2 Penaeus japonicus
AGCTGACAGTCCTTGTCGGTTCTTACTGCTGCTGGATCTCGAAAGAATGAAGATTTCTTTTGACTTACTTCATGTGCAAGAGCTCGAGAATCTTATATTTTTTTTATGCATTCGGGGCGAAGGTAAAATATCAAAATATAAATAGTTTAGTGTCTGTTGCTGCCACTGCGGGATAGAACGTTAATCCTTTGCAACATGACAGTCCTTTCCACTCCTCTGTGACTGGTCTGTCATATTTTGGGATATTATTTCTTTTTTCGAATAGTCTTTTCTTTTTCTTCTTCGTCTTCGTGTTTAAAAAAGAAAAAAGAAAAAAGGTCTTTGTGTTGGTTTTGCGAGTTCCGATCTCTCTCACTTTCTGTCTCTCTGNCACACACACACACACACACACACACACACACACACACACACACATATATATATATATATATATATATCTATATATATATATATATATATATATATATATATATATATATATATATGTGTGTGTGTGTGTGTGTGTGTGTGTGTGTGTGTGTGTGTGTGTGTGTATGTGTGTGTGTGTATGTATATATGTATATATAGATATACATACATACATACATATATACATACATAAATACATACATGCATACACACATACATACATATATACATACATAAATACATACATACATAAATACATAGATAAGCAGATAGATAGATGTAAAAATATACACAGAGCCATAGCGTGTGTGTCGACATTAGACAGATGCCTGAATTGAAGAACATCAATAAACTTATGAACATTTGTTATATTTGGTATAGCGATTGAGAAGACGAACCATAGCAGTTTATGTATGCATAAAATTTGTTTACTTACCAGTACGCTCAATAAGTGTTGGTCGTATATATCGAGTCCCTTCTACATTGATAGAAATAAAGAGCCGGCACAGCCAGCCTAAAAATCCATTAATTCAACCACGAGTTGAATAACCTCCACGTGGATCAACCCGCGGAATAAGTTACCACAAGCGCTATGGCAAGGTTTGACCAATGCGCCGTTACTCTTTTGTTCTTTGAGATCTTTTAGGCATCATCGTTCCAGTGGTAAACATGAATAGGATGTTGTTTAAACAGAATTGTTCTTGTGATTTTATATGTCTATTTGAAGAGAAAATAGAAAAAAAAGGTTTAGGCAAACGTGGGTAGTTGTGAACCCTATACATGGGAACGAACGTTTGCCATAAGCAAATACAGTTTTCCCCAGTTCTCAAAGGAAATATGTAAGAAACATTAAAAGAAAAAAAAAGTTTAATTTACATCGTACTGCCATGTAATGTATTTATGAAGGACCAGTTAAGGAGATGCGCAAGGAAACGTGATGCGACTATTAGTTTGAAAAAAATACGTTGGAGGAATTTAACCATTACCTCACAATTCATTTTGCATGGCTGAGATTCGAAGTTAAAAAGCTTTCGTAAGAACTAAAAACTGGTCATTATTTTTAGGATTTCCTAAATTCGAGCTATAGAATGATTTGGATATTTTATATATATATTCGACAATTGTCCAGACATCATACTGTGTCTAATTTCACATTGGAGAATATTTGAGAAAAAAAACACGGTTTGTGGAATATTTCTAAAAGCCATGATCATTACAAATTATTCTGCTGCTATACTTCATGACAGATATTATGACAGACATTTTTTTAAAATCCTACAAGAACAAAGCACAAGGCAGAATTTCCCCCAAACACATTTTCATATCAAATGGCAGATAAGATACAACACCCAATTCCAACTAAGAAAGTTCATTCCCACTTCGGAATCCTACCAGCCGACATGTAAGGTACACTAGCAACCAAGCCTGGTCACCGTCAGAAATAACCAGTTGTGTAAGATAATGGCTTTGTCTTCTTTGGAGATCTTTGCAGAGATGATTATCTTCGAGTGGAGTTCTCAGATAATTGCTGGCCATTAGTAACTCACCTTTGACGTCAACTCAGATGCTATATATGTCTATTATATATATATATATATATATATATATATATATATATATATATATATATATATATACATGTATATATATATATATATATATATATATATATATATATATATATATATATATATACATATATATATATATATATATATATATATATATATATATATATATATATATATATATATATATATATATATATATATATATATATATATATATATATATATATATATGTATAGATAGATAAATAGATATAGATAGATAGATATAGATAGAGTAATAGATGATATATGATATACATATTTATATATACATATATATATATATGTATATATATCTGTCTCTCTCTCTCTCTATATATATATATACACATATATATATATATATATATATATATATATATATATATATATATATATATATGTATATATATATATATTTATATATATACATATATATATATATATGTATATATATATATATATATATATATATATATATATATATATATACATACATATATATATATATATATATATATATATATATATATATATACATACACACACACACACACACACACACACACACGCACACACACATATATATATATATATATATATATATATATATATGTATAAAACGGTCATTACAAAAAGTAAGCAGTGTAGATCTCTGGATATAACATTAATTTACAAATATACTTTCTTTCATATTCAGAGTGTGCATCCATTAGACTCAGTTAAATGGTCCAAATTGAGAAGTTATTTGACTATTTTCTCTGTGACATTTAGGAAAATCGAGAACACTGGATGTTTTTGACGAGTGGTTGAATGCAACCTGTGCGAATAGTTGTACTTCAAAAAATAAACACCAACACTAGTATCAAAAAATTATCTGCAAACCTCAGTCATTACTAACAAATCAAGTGCATCTTCTCCTCAAAAATTATTTTAGTCCCATAATTTCATGACCAGGTTACTGAGTCGCACGCAGTATCGACAGAGGTCAAGCCGGTCACTGGAGGTTCGCAGGTGATACTCCAGCGAAACAAACGCTCTAACAAGGCTAAATTGTGAGAGTTGGGGTGAGGAGCCAACTGTTTCATTCTAAGATTCTAATAGGGTGTATATCTGTTTCAAATGATATCAAATGCATACCTTATTCCATCCAGTTAGACTGTCAGAGGGAGGAGAGACAAGTCAAATAGTAGTCCAAATGCGGCACCAAAGTGGAATCTTTTGCTCCTATGACATACACTTAAGTGCTGATTTTAAGTGCCGATATCTTAGATTTCTACCACATACGATGGGATTATATTCGGTTAACATTTTGACATCTGCTATAATTATCTGCTCACCTGTAGGAGCTAAGAGAGACAGCTGCTAAAATGATCACCCAGCCTACCTATTCCTAGCCGTACCACGTTATTCTTATGAAGAATTATTGACTTGGTCTTTATTATAATAACACACGAAAGCAAGTTACTCATATTTCATAATCATAGGTATATATAATTGCAAGAGGATGAGATTTGCTTTGTATTTATTTATTAGTCTTGATCATGTCAAGAGATTCTATGCACTTTCAACTTTGTTCAGACAATGTGGTGGTGCTACGAAATGTTTCAAATTGGGGAAATAAGTTACATTAAGCAAAATAGATGAATAAATTAATAAATAAATAAATAATAAGAAAGAAACACCCCACCACCCTAATAAAATTTTGTTCAATGAGCGGTGTATTAAAAGCCAAATGAATACACCACTTCAGCGTTTCTTTTTCATATAATTGTCAATATTTAATCAAGAATAACAGTTAAACGGAGAAAAAAAAAAACTCTGCTCATATAAAAAAAAGGATTATTTTCTTTGTGTGCATGTGCAAATAGCTATTACTGTCTCCGCCACTACTTTATCCCAAACACTTGAAGTTTTATTAATTGAGTAGGTGAAATGTCGTGGGAGAAGAGAAAGTTTCCAACTACGCGGATTTTTTTTCCTTTTTCTTTTTTTTGCTAAAGTTCTACCTCGGTGTGACACAGACATTATACCGCTGACTTTTTAGTAATTCCCTTTTATAGAGTTTTTTATGCAATTTAGGTCGCGTGGACATACGTAAGGACATGACATGAGTTTTTGATTTGATGGTCTTATGAAGCATATATGACTTAATAGTCACTTAGTCGTACTATACACGAAGGGATGTAAGTATTTTCAAGAATACGTACACATAGCAAGGGACTCCAAAAACCGCTCGTTTGCGTGCCAGGGTGTACAGTGTACACTGTACAGTGTGTGGAAAATGATCTGTATGTCATAAATCAATGACTCAATATATTTTACTATCATGAAGCCAACATTTATACATCTGAATGAACAATGTTCAATTTAAGAGACCTCGACTCGTAAATCATGACCTATAACAGAACACTAATACTTTGAGGAAAGAAAGAAAGAAAACAACTAAAGATTCGATCGCATATTTCGATTTACAAGATCATGCTCTACAAGCCGTAACCTGAGACAGACGTCTCTTTGCCACGGCATAGTGTGAAGCCGCTTTCAACTCACAAAAAAGCGAACTCATCCAAATACAATACCTCATTCATGATCCAGAACGTCATAATTTGCTTCTCCATCATCATGTTTTGACCTTCGAGGCGCTCGGGCACTCCACGGCTGATGCCTGACGCAAAGGCTAAAGTTGATGTGACAACTGCCTTGGGTGAGAATCGGGCTTGTAAAGGGGACACATCAAGAGACTCTCACGCCGTGTGATATTGCCGTGATGTGGATAGGATGAAGTCACTATAGGAGAGGATAGGAGGTGCAAGATAGGTCGACGGTTTGTAGTTTATACTATTTTATGCTTCTACTGTTCCCTATGTATGGAGTGTTAGGTTTCCTTATTATAGAATGGTATACTATGGTATAGAAGAGGATAGGAGATGCAAAATAGGTGGGAGATTGGTAGCCTGTACTACTTTATGCCTCTACTGTTCACTACATATGAAGTGTTGGGTTTCCTTATCGTTGGTGGGTATTCTATAGTATAGGAGATGAAAGGAGATGCACAACAGGTATGTGATTGATATTCTGTACTACTTTGTATTACTGTTATTCCCTATGTATGAAGTGTTATTTTTTTTACAACGTTTTAAGGTATACTGATGATTAGCATTCTATGGTACGCGTAATCTATTTATCGGTATTTGTAATTGCAATCCATTTATCCCCTAGAGTTGAAGCATCAGGTTTATTTAATCTTTAACCTACTTTAAGATTGATTGGCGACTGGCTTTCTGTGGAACTCGATAATATCTCGACTTCTTTTCATATATCTATTTTCCTTTTCTCCGAAGCCTTTTGAAGGATCCGTATATATCTGCCATTATGGGCAACAATGGCAATTTGCCTCCATCCTCTGCATACATGACGTAATAATCCCGTTGGTTTCGCGGATGTGGATAATCACGTTTATATCCTTATTTCCCTTTTATAATATTCCGGACGCACGGAACAACTTTCGGGTTTTCAGCACTCCCTCGGAATCGTTTTTCTGCGGTCGATCAGCTGATTGATTTCGTATAGAACCTTTCGAGTTCCGTCGCGTGACGAAGCTAATTCTCGTCGTTAGAAGTCCCGGTAATGTCGATACAACCGAGCGGCTCATGAGGTAGGCTGTTGGAGTAAACATACGTGAAGCTGTCTATCTATAAGTCTATTTTTACACACACTAGCACACACACACACACATACACACACACACACACACACACACGCACACACACACACACACACACACACACACACACACACACGATCCCTCTTAAGATCTTTTTCTATATTCAATCAATGTTTACTGTCCGGAACGAATCAAAGTCTAACCTCTGAAACGGTTTTCCTTAATAAGCGATCTTTGTCGACCCTCGCTGGCCTGGGTACCACACGAGCAGTCAATTACCCATGACGAGAGAGATGGGGATGGGGAGATGGGGAGGGGGAGAGGGAGGTGGGGATGGGGAGGGGAGAGGGAGGGGAGGGGTGAGATGAGGGGGAGGGAGGTGAGGTTGGGAGGGGAGAGGGGGATGGGGAGATGGGGAGTGGAGAGGGGTGAGAGGGGGATGGGGAGGGGAGGGGAGAGGGAGGGGAGGTTGGGAGGGGAGGGGAGGTTGGGAGGGGAGGGGAGATGGTGAGATGGGGAGGGAGATGGGGGAGGGAGGATAGGGGTGGGGAAATGGGAAGGTGGTGAGGGAGAATAGGGTATGGGGAGTTGGGGAGAGAGGGATGGAGGATAAGAGAGGGAGGGGAGGAGGGAGGGGAGATGATGGAGGGTGAAGAGAGGTGAGATGGATGGAGGAGGGGGGTGATGGCAATAGGGGGGGGGGGCAGATGGTTAGATAAGACTTGTCACGGAGGAGATATCTCTCTCGCTCCTATCTTTTGTCCTTTTTTTATCTTAGTTTTTCTGTTTCTCATTCTCTCTCTTTCTCCCACTCTCTATCTATCTATCTATCTATTCATTTAACTATTTGTATATCTCTCTTCCTCCCTCCCTCTTTTCCTCCCTATCTCCACCCATATAATCTCCCTCCCTCCTTTTATCTCTTTATTTCCCTTATTCTTCCTCCCTCCTTATATCTCTCTCCCTCTCCCTCATTTTCCCTCCCCAATCCCTTTATCCCCCTCTCTCTCTCTCTCTCTCTCTCTATCTATCTATCTATCTATCTATCTATCTCTATCTATCTATCTCTCTCTCTCTCTCTCTCTCTCTCTCTCTGTGTCTGTGTCTGTGTGTGTATCTGTCTCTATCTCTTTCTCTGTATACATATATGTAGGCCTCTCTATGCATGCATGTTGATTCATATATATTGTACCTGTAGAGCTATGCATATACCTATACACACACATGCATCTACAGCAAGTACTACCACACATAACAACAACAACAACAACAAAAATAATACAGATATAACATGTAACACAACAGCCCTCTCCATCACTCCTTATACCAACGTCGTATATGTAAATGTGCAAAATGCGAGTGTATATGTATTTACATAGCCACTCCTCCACCGATGGCTTATCATTATCTTCTTACTGTGTGACGGCAATTTGGTTTAATCACTAACGCAGAATTCTCCGCTTTACTTCGCCCCCCCCCCTACACCAACACCCCACCCCCACCCACCCACACCCCAGTGAATTGTGTGGTGTCACGCCTATAACTTGAGGTCAGGCAGAGTTGGGACGAGAGAGAGAGAAACAAGTGAATAACGATTACGTGACTGATGTAGAAGTCGTTTGGGGAAAAGAGGTATTCGTCTTTTGTTTTTTGTTGCTGTTTTTTGTTTTTTTGTTGTTGTTGTTTTTGTTTGTTGGTGTTGTTGTTTTTTTTCTTTCTTTCTTTTTTTTCATTTCGGAGTGAATTGGGTGTTGGGTGATTATTGTGGCTGTGTTTTGTATACATTTATATGCGAAGTTGGTGTTTGTTTGTTTTTCATCTTTTTTATTTATTATCTATTTTGTCATCCCCTTTCGTTCTTTTATCATGTGCCTTGCTTCCTCTCCATCCCTCTCTCTCTCTCTTTCTTTCTCTCTCTCTCTCTTTCTCTCTCTCTCATTCTCTCTCTCTCTCATTCTCTCTCTCTCTCTCTCTCTCCCTCTCTCTCTTTCTCTCTCCCTCTTTACTATTACCATATCATATATTATGCATCATCTATGTATCTCATGAATTGCCAATGACTGCATAAGTATTCAAAGTATATATAAAACCTCATATATGCTAGAGTGGCGAAGCCAAGATTATATGTGTTTTATTTCCATCAGAATAAATTTGTCTAAATTTGTTTTCCCCCTATTTGGTATTTTTTACTTAACCTCTTAATAGGGAAAGAGAAATAACGCCCGTGAGGGTAATAAGGATAATAAGTGGATATATGCATTCATACACATGTGAATGCGGATATTCTGACACACACGCAGATGTATAGATATAGACAGATAGATTGATACACAGACAGCCAGATATACACACATACACGCAAATATACACACATACAAATACACACACACACAAACAGACACACAAACACACACACAAATACACACACAAACACACACACACACATAGACACACAAACAGACACACACATACACACAAACACACACACGAACACACACAAACAAACACACACACACACACATAGACACACACACAAACAAACAAACACACACAAACACACACAAACACACACAAACAAACACACACAAACAAACACACACACAAACACACACACAACCTGACAGGTGAACTGCTTACATATAAACTCCTTGCATGCATGAATAAATATATATACAAACTCCACCATCCAAACAAATTCTCACTATATCAAGATCTATAAGAGATTGCAGAATTGCAACAACGAAATGCAATAAGACGATAATCTTTATTCATTGCTCTCCCGCACCGGAAACGGTTCTCTCTACAGGGATCCCGTGTTTGATATAATTATAGGGATTTGAATAGATAACATAGATATAGATGAATAACATAGATAACATAGATTAATAACATAGATAACATAGATGAATAACATAGATAACATAGATTAATAACATAGATAAATAACATAGATAAGATAGATAAATAACATAGATAACATAGATGAATAATATAGATAAATAACATAGATAAATAACATAGATAAATAACATAGATAACATAGATGAATAATATAGATAAATAACATAGATAAATAACATAGATAACATAGATGAATAATATAGATAAATAACATAGATAAATAACATAGATAACATAGATAAATAACATAGATAACATAGATGAATAATATAGATAAATAACATAGATAACATAGATAAATAACATAGATAACATAGATAACATAGATAAATAACATAGATAACATAGATAAATAACATAGATAACATAGATAAATAACATAAATAACATAGATAAATAACATAGATAACATAGATGAATAACATAGATAACATAGATGAATAACATAGATAACATAGATGAATAACATAGATAACATAGATTAATAACATAGATAACATAGATAAATAACATAGATAAGATAGATAAATAACATAGAACATAGATAATATAGATAAATAACATAGATAATATAGATAACATAGATAAATAACATAGATAACATAGATAAATAACATAGATAACATAGAAAAATAACATAGATAAATAACATAGATAACATAGATAAATTACATAGATACATAACATAGATAACATAGACAAGATAGATAAATAAAATAGATAACATAGAAAAATAACATAGAAAAATAACATAGATAAATAACATAGATAACATAGATAAATAACATAGACAACATAGAAAAATAACATAGATAAATAACATAGATAACATAGATAAATAACATAGATAACATAGATAAATAACATAGATAACATAGATAAATAACATAGATAACATAGATAAATAACATAGATAACATAGATAAATAACATAGATAAATGACATAGATAACATAGATAAATAACATAGATAACATAGATAAATAACATAGATAACATAGATAAATTACATAGATAACATAGATGAATAACATAGATAACATAGATAACAAAGAAAAAGTACATAGATAAATAACATAGATAACATAGATAAATAACATAGATAACATAGATAAATAACATAGATAACATAGATAACTAACATAGATAACATAGATAACTAACATAGATAACATAGATAAATAACATAGATAAACAACATAGATAAATAACATAGATGAATAACATAGATAATATAGATAAATAACATAGATAACATGGATTCAACCCTTTTGATACAAGAAAGTTGTTAAGTCAGATACTACGCAGGTGTCGTTCCGAGAAATTTTATCAAAGGATATGTTGTATAAAGTATAGATATGTGTATATGAATTTGTGTGTTTTATGTGCTTATGTGTGTGTGTGTCTGTGTGTGTGTGTGTATGTGTGTGTGTGTGTGTGTGTGTGTACTTATGTGTGTGTGTGTGTGTGTGTGTGTGTGTGTGTGTGTAGATATGTTGTACAAAGTATAGATATGTGTATATGAATTTGTGTGTGTATATGTGCTTATGTGTGTGTGTATGTGTGTGTGTGTGTGTGTGTGTGTGTGTGCGTGTGTGTGTGTGTTAGTCAGGTGGTTCGTTATGGTAATTTGCAATTGCGATATTCATTGTTGGTTGTGTTTTTCCTGCTCTAGTTCCTATCGGTGTTATATAGATACTTTTGTAATGTTATATGTTATAGATATTTTATTTATTAATATGGCGTTTTAATGATGTGTATATATAAAATGACGAGAAGAATAAGATTAATAAAATAAGATTAATAAAAAGTAGGAAAAGTAAGCTTATTATTTCTGACCTTCTGTGTGATAACTGGTAAAGACCGACATCCTCTTAATTCGTAAAACCTCATAACCTCATAACCTCATAACCTCATGAAGGGTATTCCACTAGACATGTCTTTCCTCTATGTTGTCTCGTCCTAACGCCAGACATGTATGAGGCAGTTTAGAACACACATATCGAACTATTTTTCAAGATCATGTTTGGAGGAACAACGAAAACACTGAGGATGGTGTTTTGTTTCAAAAATATTTATCTATTTATTTATTTATTTATTTATTTGTTCCGAATCGTATCCGGTATCGGTTTCTTTTTTCTTTTATTCTTTCTTTTTTTCTTCTTTTCCTTCTTTTTCTTTTCTTCTTCACCATCTTTGTCTTCTTCTTCTTCTTCTTCTTCTTCATCTTCTTCTTCCTCCTCCTCCTCCTCCTCTTCTTCTTCTTCTTCTTTTCCTTCTTCTTTATCTTCTTTTTCTTCCTCTTCCTCCTCCTCTACCTCCTCCTCTACCTCCTCTACCTCCTCCACCTCCTCCTCCTCTACCTCCTCCTTCTCCTCCTCTACCTCCTCTTCCTCCTTCTCCTACTCCACCTTCTCCTTCTCCATCCTCCACCTCCTCCTCCTCCTACTGCAAGATACACGAAAAGAATAAAGACTTGAAGAAAAAAGAAACTTGAACAATAAACACTTCCAAACCTCATGCTCTGCCACCTGTCAAGTGCAACTTCTTACAAGATGCACAGAATGTTGCAGATTTCGAGTTTCTAATATGTAATTGTAACTTGTGTCTAACTCTGTGTGTATGCGTGTGTGTGTGTGTTTGTGTGTGTTTGTGTGTGTGTGAGGGGGTGGGTGTGTGAGGGGGTGGGTGTGTGGGTGGGTGGGTGTGTGGGTGGGTGGGTGTGTGTGTGTGGGTGGGTGGGTGGGTGGGTGTGTGTGTGTGGGTGTGTGGGTGGGTGGGTGTGTGTGTGTGGGTGGGTGTGTGGGTGTCTGTGTGTGTGTTTGTGTGTGTGTGTGTGTATGTGTACGAGAGATAAATTTAATGATGAGGATGATGATATTAATCATAATCATGATAATAGATGTCATATTCATAATGACTATAAAGAGTTATAATGACCATAATAGTAATGGTAGTAATGATGATAATAATAACATTAATGGTAATGATAATGACAATGATATTGATAATCGAGACCGTTATTATTATCATTATCATATTGCTATCATCATTACTATTGTTATAGCAATAATGATAATGACGATAATGATAATGATGACGATAATACTGTTAGTACTGTTCAACTATCAATAATATTAATAATTATGATGAAAATTATGATACAGATAACAATAACTATCATCAAAATCATATTCATAAAAGTGGTAATCATGATTGCATTGATAAGGATAATGATGATAATAACAACAACAATAATAATCATATTGATAAAAACTGTAGATGAAATAATAATGATAATAATAATATATATAAATATATATATATATATGTATGTATATATTTATATATACATATATGCATGAATATATTTATATTTGTGTATATGTATCTACAAACACACGTTTCCCTCTATGTGACAGTCTTCCATATATAACCCCCCCCCCCCCCCAAAAAAAAAAAAAAAAACAGTTATCCAACAACCAATCCCCATAAACTGAAACACGCTACACCCCCCCCCCCTTGCATTCACTCCCGTCGCTCTATCATCCAGTTGAATATTTATTAAAGAAGTCCAGCGTTATCTTTCACCCCAGGAAGCCAAAGTCATAAGATCCCACCAATTAACGTAGCCTCATTTTATGCCTCATTTTATGCCTCGGTGGGGGGAAAAAAAGAAAATAAAAGGGGGGGGGCATCATTTTTTTTTAATTACCTTGGTTCTTGATCCATCACTGTGTAATATTTACGTGTATAACAAGTGTTCATCACCACAGTAATTTATTTTCGTTTTAGTTAAGACCGTAAGATTATTTCCCCCCCTCCCCCTCCCCCTCCCCTCTCCCTCCCCCCACACATACACCTCTCCTGTCTCTTAATCCTTTTTATTTCCCGAACGGTGGAAGGAAAGAGAAAAATAGAAAATAAGGTAAGTAGAAAGAGGTAATGGAGATTGATGATAAGAGCGATGGTGACGATAATGATAGGATTAAAAGGATGATAATTGCGATAGTAATGATAATGATAATAAGAGGAATATTGATGATAATAATCACAGTGATGTTAATGATGATAACAATGATAATGATAATGGTGACAATGAATAGATAGTTATGATTATAACAATGAAGAGATAAATAAATCATAATCACAATAATAGTAATAACAGCCATAATGATAATGATAATAATATTAACAATAACGATAATTATGATCATAATGATAATAATATTAACAATAACGATAATTATGATCATATAATAATAATCACAACATATGATAATAATCACAACAACAACAAAAACAACAACCATAACAATAACAACAACAAACAAAACAACAAACACCAACACCACCACCAACACACAAAAAAACAACACCTCTCCCCTCATTCCCTTCCCCTCTACCCTTTAACCACAGAGAAAATTCCCCAACCAATTATCCTCCTGGTGATCGTCCTCGCCCAAACACCAGGAAAAGGTATCGTGTTCCCACATCCCCATGAGGAGTCGAGAGGGAATGACCGAGATCGTGATAATCACACCTCCGGGAACCATCCGTCAGGTACATAAACAAGGGGGCTGGTGGACGAGTGTTATTTCGGAAAAGTTCTTGCCAATTGCGATGTCGTCTTTCGGGGGGGATGCTAATTTGGACGTCGGGCGGTTGGTTGTGGGGCTGTTTTGGTTTGTTTTTGTTTGTTTGTGGTGGGGATTGTCTCTCTCTTTTTATATTTACGTGTATAACAAGTGTTCATCACCACAGTAATTTATTTTCGTTTTAGTTAAGACCGTAAGATTACTTCCCCCTCCCCCTCCCCTCTCCCTCCCCCCACACATACACCTCTCCTGTCTCTTAATCCTTTTTATTTCCCGAACGGTGGAAGGAAAGAGAAAAATAGAAAATAAGGTAAGTAGAAAGAGGTAATGGAGATTGATGATAAGAGCGATGGTGACGATAATGATAGGATTAAAAGGATGATAATTGCGATAGTAATGATAATGATAATAAGAGGAATATTGATGATAATAATCACAGTGATGTTAATGATGATAACAATGATAATGATAATGGTGACAATGAATAGATAGTTATGATTATAACAATGAAGAGATAAATAAATCATAATCACAATAATAGTAATAACAGCCATAATGATAATGATAATAATATTAACAATAACGATAATTATGATCATAATGATAATAATATTAACAATAACGATAATTATGATCATATAATAATAATCACAACATATGATAATAATCACAACAACAACAAAAACAACAACCATAACAATAACAACAACAAACAAAACAACAAACACCAACACCACCACCAACACACAAAAAAACAACACCTCTCCCCTCATTCCCTCCCCTCTGCCACTTTAACCACAGAGAAAATTCCCCAACCAATTATCCTCCTGGTGATCGTCCTCGCCCAAACACCAGGAAAAGGTATCGTGTTCCCACATCCCCATGAGGAGTCGAGAGGGAATGACCGAGATCGTGATAATCACACCTCCAAGAACCATCCGTCAGGTACATAAACAAGGGGCTGGTGGACGGAGATTCCCCATTTCGGAAAAGTTCTTGCCAATTACGATATTCGTCCTCGGGGGGATGCTAATTTGGACGTCGGGCGGTTGGTTGTGGGGCTGTTTTGGTTTTGTTTTTTGTTTGTTTGTGGTGGGGATTGTCTCTCTCTTTTTTTTTTTTTTTTTTTTTTTTTTTTTTTTTGGGGGGGGTATTCTAGGGGTTGTCCTTTTTGTTTGTTTGTTGAGGGGGGGGAGGGTATTCTGGTATGTGTCTTTTTTTCTCCTTGTGTCTATCTCTGTGTCTCTCTCTCTCTCTTTATGCACATATATATATATATATATATATATATATATATATATATATATATATATATATATATATATATATATATATATACATATTTATATATATACATATACATATACATATCTGTGTGTGTGTGTGTGTCTCCCTCTCTCTCTATCTATCTATCTATCTATCTTCTCTCTCTCTCTCTTTCTCTCTCTTTATCTATCTTACTACCTATCTATCATTCACTCTACTTCTTCCTCTCTCTCTCTTTCTCTCTCTCTCTCTCTCTCTCTCCCTCCCCCTCCCACTCACCCCCTCCCCCTCCCCCTCCCCCTCCCTCACTCCAACAACCCTTTCCTTCCCTTCCCCTCTCCCTCTCCTACCCCCACTCCTAACAACCCTCCCCTCTCACCTTCTCCCTCTCCCTCTATCTCTTTCTCTCCTCCTCCTCCACTATAAACCCTCTCGCACACCCTCACACACACACCACATCGAGCAGTGACGCCATCATAAAATCTATATGCATGGACAAGCCAGCTCCACCATAGGCAATTACTCATTCCGTCCAGCCAGTAACAAGGTGTCAGGCTCGACAGCTGACAGTCCTTGTCGGTTCTTACTGCTGCTGGATCTCGAAAGAATGAAGATTTCTTTTGACTTACTTCATGTGCAAGAGCTCGAGAATCTTATATTTTTTTTATGCATTCGGGGCGAAGGTAAAATATCAAAATATAAATAGTTTAGTGTCTGTTGCTGCCACTGCGGGATAGAACGTTAATCCTTTGCAACATGACAGTCCTTTCCACTCCTCTGTGACTGGTCTGTCATATTTTGGGATATTATTTCTTTTTTCGAATAGTCTTTTCTTTTTCTTCTTCGTCTTCGTGTTTAAAAAAGAAAAAAGAAAAAAGGTCTTTGTGTTGGTTTTGCGAGTTCCGATCTCTCTCACTTTCTGTCTCTCTGTTTTGTTTTTTTTTTCTGTTTATCTCTGTCTGTCTCTCTCTCTCTCACTCAGTCACTCACTCACTCTCTCTCTGTCTCTCTCTCTCTCTCTCTCTCTCTCTCTCTCTCTCTCTCTCTTTCGCCTTCGCCCCGTTTCCCATTTCTTCTCCTACTTCTCCCACACCTACTCCCACTTTCTCTCCCCCCCCCCCCCCCTTTCTTTGTTTACATCCCTCCCTCCTCTCTCTCCATCCATCTCCTTCTACTCCTCCTCTTTCCTTTTCCCTCCCTCCCTCCCTCCCTCCTTCCCTCCGTCCCTCCTACCATCCTTCTCCCCCCCCCCTTGCCTATCTATCTCTCCGCCTCTTATGTACCTCTCTTGTAATTCTTTCTTATTCCTTACCTCCTCGAGATCCGGTCATTTCTCGTAAGAAAATCCCGGGGTGTTGTGTATTGCCCTCTTCCTCTCCGGTTTATTTCGTGTCTTAGCTCACTCTAGATGACTGCTAGAGTGATGGGGGATTTTCCTTTTGTTTTATTCTCTGGATGAGAGAGAGAGAGAGAGAGATAGAACGAGAGAGAGAGAAAGAGAGAGAGAGGAGAGAGGAGAGTGAGAGAGAGAAAGAAATTAGACACACTTTTGAATCATTTGTTATTCACAAAACAGCCTCGGGGGAAACTATCGTAAATCCGGGACGATCCTTCCCCTCCCCTCCCCTCACCTCCCCTCCCCACCATGCCACCTTTTCCTCTCCCCTCCCCATGCCACCTCTTCCCCTTCCCCCACCCCATGCCACCTCTTCACTCCTGTCCTCTCCCTCCCCCCTTACCCCTCCCTACCTCCCCCTCTACCCGCACCCTCTCATCCATAACCTACCCTCTCCCCTCCCACCCTCCCATCCACCCTCCCACCCACCCATCCAACCCTCCCACCCTCACCCTCTTCCCAACCCCCCCAACCCCAACCCATCTCTCTCCTCTTTTTTTATACATATATATATATTCGCAGCTTCAAATTTTCGCGATGTATTACTCGTAGATCCGACTTTAAGGAGCGCAAGACTGCAGAATAATCGCACGAAGAAAACAACAAATTATTGCAAGACGTAGAAATAATGCGTCTGAGGGAGGCAGGAGCGTGTGCGATGTTCATGTCTACATACAAAACACGACTAAGCTAAGTGCGAAAGAACGAGAAAGAGAGAGAGAGAGAGAGAGAGAGAGAGAGAGAGAGAGAGAGAGAGAGATGCGGCTGGAAACTAACAATCCTCGTGTGATAAATAGGTTACAAATGTATCCTGTGGTTGATCTGTGCGATATCATCTGCATGTGCTCTCTCTCTCTCTCTCTTTCTCTCTTTCATTCTGTCTTTCTCTCTCTCTCTCTTTCCTTCTTTCTCTCTCTCTCTCTCTCTCTCTCTCTTTCTCTCTTTATCTCTTAACTTCTGCCTTTCTCTTTCTCTCTCTCTCTCTCTCTCTCTTTCTCTCTCTCTCTCTCTCTCTCTCCCTTAACAATATATACATATATGTGTATGTATATATATATATATATATATATATATATATATATATATATATATATATATATATATATATATATATATGTATGTATGTATGTATATACAGTATATATATATATATATATATATATATATATATATATATATATATATATATATATATATATATATATATATATATATATATATATGTATATATATATATATATATATATATATATATATATATATATATATATATACATGTGTGTGTGGTTGTGTGTTTCTGTGTTTGTATGTGTATGTGTCTGTGTGTAATTGTGTGTGTGTGTGTCCCACATTCCACTCTCTTCCCTCCTCCCCTTTCTCTCCTCTTAATCCTTATTATCACACACCATCCCTTACGAATTCCCAGGAAAAAGAGGTCACCTCAACAAAAAAAAAAAAAAAAAAAAAAAAAAAAAAAAAAAAAAAAAAACCCCCCACCCCCAAAAAAAAAAAAAAAAAAAAAAAAAAAAAAAAAAAAAAGTCAAAGAAAGAGAGAAAGAAAGACACAAAAATAGACAGATAAACGAAATTAATCATCCAGCGGCCTCGGCCATCGTGAGGTTGAACTACGGACTTCCATGTCGTAAAATGCACCGATGGCACGCACTTTGCAACACGGCGAGGCTCCTGTTTCTTCGTTATAAATGCCGCGCTCTCCGTTTGTACGTTTTCTATATTATTGTTTTTTTAATCTCTCTCTCTCTCTCTTTCTCTTTCTCCTTCTTTCTCGTTTTTTTTTTTCTTCTTTCTGTTTCTTATTCTTTCTTTTCTCTTTCTCTCTCTCTCTTTCTCTCTCTTTTCTTTCTTTCTTTTCTTTTCTCTCTCTCTCTCTCTCTCTTCTCTCTATCTGTCTGTCTCTATTTCTCTCTTTTTCCCCCACCCTCTTCTCTCTCTCCCTCTCTATCTATTTATCTGTCTCTCTTTCTCTCTCTTCCCCCCCACCCTCTCTCTCTATCTATCTATCTCTCTTTTCCACTCTGTTTTATTTCAATCTTATCATTTTATAGGGTCTGACTTTTGCTATCTGTTAACTGTTTTTCTTTCTATCTGTCATTTCTTCAAGGAAAATATTGAAGGTAATAAAATAATCGATTTTGAGAGAATTTACTATGGCGTTTCATTATATTATTCAATGCTTATCCCTGGTGATGGTAGTCATAACAACAACTCCAAAACTACAACAATAACAACAAGCAACAGTAATAGCAACAATAAAGATGATTATAACAATATTATAGCATTATATTATTATAGCATAAGATTATAGCAACGATGATAATGATAATAAAGATGATGATAATAGAGGTAGTAGTTGCAATGCTGATGATTAAAAAATAGCAGTAAGGATGCTAATGATTGTAATGATAATCATAATGATTGTAATTATGAATGAAACAATATTAATGATAATGGTAATGGTGATGATAATAATAATGATATAAATAACGATGGTAATAATGATAATGATAATAATAATAATAATAATAATAATAATAATAATAATAATAATAACAATAATATTAATGATCATTATACAAATGATAATAATAATAACAGTGATGATGATAACACAGCACTACTAACAACAATGATAATCATAATCATAATCATGGTAGAAATAATAACAATTATAAAATGGTAAAGATAATAATAATGATAATAATGATAGGGATGATGTTGAATAGAAACGAAGATGAATAAGGTGATAAAGCATAACTAAAGCAGCATTCTCTTTGCGTGGGAGTGATAAGGGATCTTGCTTAATCTGCTGTTCATTTGTTAATTTCAATTCTTTGTTATGTCTAGCTATCTTTATCTATCTTCCTTTCTCTCTCTCTCTCTTTCTCTATTTCGTTATTTCTCTCTCTCTCTTTCGCTCTCTCTCTCTCTTTCTCTATTTCGTTATTTCTCTCTCTCTTTTTCGTTCTCTCTCTCTCTTTCTCTCTCTCTCTCTTTCTCTCTCTCTCTCTCTCTCTCTCTCTCTCTCTCTCTCTCTCATTCTTTCTATTTTCACTTCTCTCTACCTCTCTTTCTCTCGTTTCTCTCTCTGTATTTCATTCCCACTTTTTTCTCTTTTCTCCTTCCTCCCCCTCCACCTTTCAATCCCTCTTACCCCCCCTCTCTCTCTCCCTCTATCTAGTTACCTATCTATCCATTCTCTTTTTCTCTTTCTACTTATCAATCTAGTTATCTATTCATCTACTTACCTTCCTATCTGTCTCTTTGTCTCTTTCTCTTTCTCTCTATCTACCTACCTAGCCATCCATCTGTCTCTTTCTCTCTTTCTCTATCTACCTGTCTAACATTTTCTTTCTGGCTTCTTACCTTACTTCCTTCGCGTTTACAGAACGGAAATTTATTTTGTTTCCTTCTTCCCTTTTCGCTCTCGGGGTTTCCCGTTTCTACCTTTTTTTATTTCCTTCTATGTGTCTTCTTTCTGTTTTATTGACTTTGTTGATTTTGTTGTTCTTCTGTTCTGTTTTTTATCGTTTTATTTATATTTTTTTTCTCTTAGTCGTTGAGGAAGGTGTAGTCTCCCTTTTTCTTTCTCTTTCTTCTCTCCCTTTCTCTCTCTCTTTCTCTTTCTTCTCTCTCTCTCTCTCTCTCTCTCCCTCCCTCTCTCTCTCTCTCTCTCTCTCTCTCTCTCTCTCTCTCTCTCTCTCTCTCTCCTCCCTCTCTCTCTCTCTCTCTCTCCTCTCTCTCTCTCTCTCCCTCTCTCCCTCCCTCTCCCTCTCTCTCTCTCTCTCTCTCTCTCTCTCTCTCTCTCTCTCTCTCTCTTCTCTCTCTCTCCCTCTCTCCCTCTCTCCTTTCTCTCTCTCTCTCTCTCTCTCTCTCCTCCTCTCTCTCTCTCTCTCTCTCTTCTCCTCCTCCTCCTTTCCTTCTCCTCCTTTCTCCTCCTCCTCCTTCCTCCTCCTCCTCCTTCTTCCCTCCACCTCCTCCTTCCTTCTCCTCCTTTCTCCTCTCCTCCTTCTTCCTCCTCTCCTTTCCTCTTTCCTTCTTCTCCTCTTTCTCCTCTTTCTCCTTCTCCTCCTCCTCCTCCCTCTTTCTCTCTCTCTCTCTCTCTCTCCCACACACACACTATGCCTACCTGAACCTATCACTCCCTCTTTCGTGACCTTTCTAATTCCTCTTTAATCACCCTGCCTCTATTACATCCCTTCGCGTGCTCGACCGCTAATCAATTCTCTCTGATTGATCTTCTTTCTGCAACTGCCATGATTCTTGCAATTAGAGTCGATGTCCAGAGTGATAGAAATGAGAATAAAATTTGTAGGTGAAATTTGGGAGATTGAGAATGTGTGGAAGATGAGGATTATTGTGTGTGTGTGTGAGAGAGAGAGAGAGAGAGAGAGGGAGAGAGAGGGAGGGAGAGAGAGAGAGAGAGAGAGAGAGAGAGAGAGAGGGGGGGGGGGGGGGGGGGAGAGAGAGAGAGAGAGAGAGAGAGAGAGAGGGAGAGAGAGGGAGGGAGGGAGAGAGCGACAGAGAGAGAGAGAGAGAGTGAGAGAGAGAGTGTATGTGTGTGCATAAATATATACACGCACACGAGAAGGCGCATGCTTGCATTAACACACAGGGAAATAGATACATACACACATAAATAAATACACACATACACACACTCACACACACACACACACGCAGAAGGCAGATATCAAAAGAAGAAATGAGTAATTGGATGGGCGTTTTGCAAAAGCGATTATCAAAAGTGTTTCACATTATATATATGTCGTTGTGATAGCCTTAAGCAGAGATATTGCACTGTTGACCCATAAAATGAATGACGAAATTGTAACTTATCATGAAACGGGAAGAAATGGTCTAATAATTTTTGGGAAAAATTACATGGATTCGTTTTATTATTATTTCTTTATATTTCTTATCAAGGGTGTCTTTGTCACAATGTTTTATGCTTTCGACTTAATTCTTTATCAACATCATTACGTATTCATTAATTATCATTATTATTATTGATGTTATCAAAGTTATTATCATAATTATTATTGTTGTTGTTACTGTCATTATTATTGTCATTATCATTATTATTCCTATCATTATTTTTATCATTATTATCATTATTACTATCATTATCGCCATATTATCATCATCATCCGTTTTTCCTCTTCTTATCATTCATTCTTCTTCTGTTCCTCTTCCTTCTCCTTTTAACCATCTTCACTTCATCCCCTTCTCCAATTCCATTTCCTTTTTATTCATCTCCCTTTCTTCTGTTTTTTCTTCATCGTCGTCTTCTTCTTTCCTCTTCTCTAGCAGCTTCTTCTTTTTTCCTCTTCCTCCATCTTCTATTTCAATTAATTTTCTTGTTCTTCCTCTCTTTCTCCTCCTCCTCCTCCTCCTCCTCCTTTTTGTTCTATTCCTCTTTTTTCTTTTTTTCCCTTTCCATCTTCTCCTCCACATCTACTCCATTTCCCTTTTCTTCTTCTTCTTCTCTTCATCCTCCTCCTTTTCGTCTTTTCGATCTTCTCTTCCTTTTCCTTTTTTCTCTCTCTTTTTACTTCCTCCTCATCTTCTTCTCAGTTTCCCTTTTCCTTCTTCCTCTTCTTTATCTTTATCTAGTCTTCCTCCTTTGCCCGTCTTCTTCTCCTCCTTCTACGCCTTCATCACACTTCTCTCCATTTCATTTTTCCTTCTTCCTTTCCTCCTTTCCGTTCTCCATCTTCTTCCCCTCCGTCTTATCATATTTTTCTTATTCTTTTTTATTCTTCTCCATCTTTGTTTTCTCCTTATTTTTCTTATTCTTATCTTTCATTCCTATCTTTTTTCCCTTTTTATCCTTTCCTCTTACTGCTTTTTTCTTCTTTTTCCTCATCCTTATTCTTAGTGTTCCTTCTCCTCCTCCTCCTCCTCTTTCTTCCCCTCTTTCTCCTCCTTTCTCTTTTTATTTCTCCTTCTCTTTCTCCACTTTCTCCTATTTCTCCTCTTCTTTCTCCTCCTCTTTCTCCTTCTCTTTCTCCTCTTTCTCCTCCTCTTTCTCTTTCTCTTTCTTCTCTTTCTCCTCCTCTTTCTCCTTCTCTACATCCTCCTCTTCCTTCTTTTTCTCCTATATTTTCTCTTTGTCTTTCTCCTCCCCTTCCTCCTTTTCTTTTTCCTCCTCATTCTCCTCCTCTTTTTCCTTGCCTTTCTTCTCTTTCTCCTCTTTCTCCTCCTCTTTCTCACCCTCTTTCTCCTCCTCAATCTCCTCTTTCTCCTCTTTCTCACCCTCTTTCTCCTTCTCTTTCTCCTCCTCAATCTCCTCTTTCTTCTTCTCTTTCTCTTCCTCTTTCTACTCCTCTTTTTTCTTTTCTTTCTCTTCCACTTTCTCCTCCACTTTCTCCACTCTTTCTCCTTCTTTTTCTTCTCCTCTTCCTCCTCCTCTTTCTACTTCTCTTTCTTCTTGTATTATTCAGCCCACACTCGATGAGATACAGAGCAATAATTTGATTTAATGATTCATAATGTTACAAGTTATTGAGACATTTGATAATTATTCTGATGGTAATTAAACCTGTCTTTGTCTTTGTCTGAAATTATTTGCAATATCGAGAAATTTCTTAAGATAATTTTTTTTTTTTTTACTCGACTTCAAAATAGATGTTATTAAAATCAAAATGAAACCAT
>BOPN01000764.1:324785-327285 GCA_017312705.2 Penaeus japonicus
ACAGAGATTTCATCACGATTAGGAATCTTGGAAAAGAGAGAGAGGGGGGGAGAGGAGAGAGAGAGGGAGGGAGGGAGAGGGAGGGAGGGAGGGAGGGAGGGAGGGAGGGAGGAGGGAGAGAGAAGGAGAGAGGGGGGGGAAGAGAGAGGGAGAGAGAGAGGGAGGGGGATACAGAGAGAGAGAGAGCGAGAGAGAAAGGGGAACACAGACACACCAAGAAGCAAACAGATAAGATAGACAGACAGACAGACAAACAAAAAGAGACAGACACACCGATTGAAAGACACAGAAAACAAAAACAAACGAAAATAAATCAAAATAATGATAATAAATAAATCAAAATAATAATGATAATAAATAAATCAAAATAATAATGATAATAAATAAATCAAAACAGTAATTTAAAAAAAAATCAAACAAACACGCTGAAACATCATAAGAAGAGATTAAAAACAAAAAAAAAAGAGAAAAAAAAAGAGAGAAAGAGAGAAAAAAAAACTGAAAAACTGAAAAAAAAGACGATCACCACATCCTCCACCGCGAGATCCGACGGCGTTCGCTGGAGGATCTCAACCTCCTTTTTCTTCTTCTTCTTCTTCTTCTTCTTCTTCTTCTCCCGCGACGTGAATGGGATTCGACTCCAAGGCAGATTCTTCGCTGTCACGGAGCCTTGGGTCCTTTTCTCGGAAGGCGGGAGGCGGAGAAGGAAGAGGGGGAGAGAAAGAAAAAGGTAGATAAAGAGAAAGGGAGAGAGGGAGGGATGGAGGAAGGGGGAAGGTGGGAGGGGAGGGAAGGTGCGGAGGGGAGGAGGAATGAGGGGGGGAGGGAGGAAGGAGGAGGGGAGGAGGAAGGTGGGAGGTGGGAGGAGGGGAGGGATGGGAGAAGAGGGAGGAAGGAGGGATGGAGGGAGGAGAAGGAGGGGGATGGATGGAACGAAGGAAGGAGGAAGGGGAGGGGATGGAGGGAGGGAGGGAAGGAAGGAGGAAGTAGGGAGGGAGGGAAGGAGAAAGAAAAGGAAGGGGAGGGAGGGGAGGAGGGAGGAAGAAAGGGGGAAGGAGGAGGGAAGGAGGAAGGGAGGGAAGGAGGGAGGAAGAAAGGGAAAGGGAGGGAGTGGAGGGAAAGGGTGAGAGGGATGGGTTAATGTGAAGAGAAGGAGGGGGTGGGAAGAAGAAACGGAGGGGGTAAGGGAGGTGGGATGGGGTTTATTGTGGGGGTAGGAGGGGGAGAAGGAGGTTAGTAAGGGGAGGGAGTGTAGGGGGGTAGATGGAGGGGGGGAGCAGAGGGAAGGATGGAGGATTGAAGAGAGTGAATAGGGGAGGGGGGGAGGGGGGGAAGGGTGAAGAAGAGAGGACTGGAGAGAGAGGTAGGGGGGAGGGAGGGGGGGGCAGGGGGGGAACAGAAACCCGGGGAGGTCGTCCAGAAGGCGAGGTTGAACGACCGCCGAGGTTTTATTTTCGCTTGTATTATGTCCGGTCACATCTTCTCTCTCTCTCTCTCTCTCTCTCTCTCTCTCTCTCTCTCTCTCTCTCTCTCTCTCTCTCTCTCTCTCTCTCTCTCTCTCTCTCTCTCTCTCTCTCTCTCTCTCTCTCTCTCTCTCTCTCTCTCTCTCTCTCTCTCTCTCTCTCTCTCTCTCTCTCTGTCTATCTATCTATCTATCTATCTATCTCTCTCTCTCTCTCTCTCTCTCTCTCTCTCTCTCTCTCTCTCTCTCTCTCTCTCTCTCTCTCTCTCTCTCTCTCTCCTCTTCTTCTTCTCTTCTCTCTTTCTCTTTCTTTCTCTCTCTCTCTCTCTCTCTCTCTCTCTTTCTCTTTTTCTCTCTCTCTCTCTCTCTCTCTCTCTCTCTCTCTCTCTCTCTCTCTCTCTCTCTCTCTCTCTCTCTCTCTCTCTCTCTCTCTCTCTGTCTTTGTCTCTATCTCTCTCTCTCTCTGTCTCTCTCTCTCTCTCTCTATTTCTCTATTTCTCTCTGTCTCTCTGTCTCTTTTTGTCTTTCTCTCTTTCTCGCTCTCTCTCTCTCTCTCTCTCTCTCTCTCTCTCTCTCTCTCTCTCTCTCTCTCTCTCTCTCTCTCTCTCTGTCTCTCTCTCTCTCTCTCTATTTCTCTATTTCTCCTTCCTTTCTCCCTTTTTTACATTCATTCTCATTTTCTCACTCATGTTCGCAATCACATCATACTCATCAAACAAACCTCTTACGTTTCCAATTCTCTTTTGTATAAATATTATATTCTTCTCCTCTTCCACCTCCTCTTTCTCTTCTTTACCTCCTATTTCAATTCCTCTTTCTAAACATCCGTCTCCTCCTCTCCCTTCTCCTCTTCCTCCTCCTTCAACTCCTCTTTCTAAACCTGCGTCTCCTCTTCTTTTCTCCTCTTCCTCCTCCTTCTTCTCCTCCTCTTTATCCTCTTCCTCCTCATTCTTCTCCTCCTCCCTATCCTCTCTCTCCTCCTCCCCGTCTTCCTTTCTCCTCGATTACTTCTACCTCCACTTCCACCTCTTCCTCCTC
>BOPN01000764.1:344785-347285 GCA_017312705.2 Penaeus japonicus
CTATCTATCTATCTATCTGTCTCTCTCTCTCTCTCTCTCTCTCTCTCTCTCTCTCTCTCTCTCTCTCTCTCTCTCTCTCTCTCTCTCTCTCTCTCTCTCTCTCTCTCTCTCTCTCTCTCTCTCTCTCTCTCTCTCTCTCTCTCTCTCTCTCACACACACACACACACACTCACTCACTCACAGAAAACGTAAAGTTTTGGAACGATACTCACGAGAAAGGTGGTTAGGCACAGCATTACATTACTAGGCTATAAGCTTAATTAGTGAAAATACATTACGTTGATATTGTATAATATCTTTGAAAATTCGTGCATCAAATGAAATATTTATTGATTCGATTAATTCAGGACCGTTAATGAACAGAATTGTCGGGTAATTCCTTAACAATTAACGGGGGGATACTGCTTATGGATTTATACATAGCATAGGGTACGAATTCGCCCGACAGCTGATTATATGAATATGTGTTCACTCCGATGAAAGAGTTTACATAATGTATCTCCCGAGGGAAAATATTTTTAAAATATTTTGCTCCATATCTTTGAATTTGTTAATTTCTTACGCACTATTTTACATTGATATTGTTATCACTTTTGTCCGATTTGCGGCAGGTGGCAAGTCTTAGCTATGGATTTAAAAGATGTTGCAATGGCATTTTCAGTTATTCGGCTACTCCGTCATCCTTATTATCCTTGACCTTTCAGCAGAGTCAAAGTATACTGAATTCCAGTCTCAAGCTCATGTCAAGTACTTGACATCATTACTGAATATTTTTACTTGTAAATTGCTTATCGTCTCAAACGCAACAGAGTATTTCCGTCATCGGATCCCTTTTCACATTTTAAATAAAGAATGAATTCGAATCATCATCACGCATTAATTCTTCAACATGTCATATTAGTTAGCATGTCGATATATGTTCTTCAGTTGATTAAATATTATAGTGGAATGATAAGAATAGAGATAAGAGACGCTGATATATGTGCATATATATACATCTGCTGGCACATTTTATGATAATTATGGCTTCTAAAAAACAAAAAATCTTCAAGTCAAGTAATGTTCGGTTTATAGCTTTCTACTATCAATTTTCCTTTCAGCGAAGATTTGAAGGGTACACTACAGATCCTATTTATGAATCCGTTATTGAATTGATCGTTTGAAATCACCATTATTACTATTATCTTTGTTAACTTTTCCTTTATTCATTACCGTTATCATTTTGTTAATGGAGTGTTAAGTTGTATTACATGAATGATGATGGACTTTCGATGAGTTCCTTATAAGGAAGGAACCCGATTGATTGAACTTTAGTGGTGATTCATTGTGGGCCAAACTTATGACACCCCCCCCCTCCAAAAAAAAAAAAAAAAAAAAGTAAAGAGATATTCACTGTTGGGGTACACAAACTCACTTTTGAAATACTAGAATGGGTCAGCTATTTTATGTAAATGATGAAATGCGACAATAAATCAAGACCAAATAGATTATATCGCTTTCATAAGCACTATTTTAGTTTGTGCAAATCATCAGTCTCCTTGTCACTCTGCAATACACATTCATCTATTTACCATAATAAATTACCAGGAGATTGTTAATAAATATATATTTTTTATCTTTATGGTATATTATTATTACCACGTGTAATACATCATTATGCCAAATCATATATATGTGTTCATCCTGATGAAAAAAGGGTCTTGTCTGCTGTCTCATAAGGTTTCGTGGCAGACTTAATTATTTAGAAAAAAACATTCTCTCTCTCTCTCTCTTTCTCTCTCTCTCTCTCTCTCTCTCTCTCTCTCTCTCTCTCTCTCTCTCTCTCTCTCTCTCTCTCTCTCTCTCTCTCTCTCTCTCTCTCTCTCTCTCTCTCTGTCTCTCTCTCTCTCTTTCTCTTTACAGATTACATATAGACAACGCGATGTTTTTTTCTTTCTTTCTTCTCCCTTTCTTATTTTTCTCTTTTTCTGTTATTCCTATCTTTTTATTTTTATTTTTCTTTCCTTCTTTATTTCTTTCTCTTTATCATTCTTTTTTTTTATCTTTTTCTTTTTTTCCATCTTCCTATCTTTCTATCTTTCTTTCTTTCTTTTCTTGAACTGAATCTCCCTCTATCTTCTTCTTCTTCTTCTTCTTCTTCTTCTCTTCCTTCTTTTTTCTCGATCTTATTTCATCACGAAAATCCTTTATGGCAAATACGTGTAGTAATTAAAGGAAATTGGCAAGTGGTAATTACGGGAAACGAAGCGAAACAAAATGAGAAGAAGTGGAAACCGGAGATGGAATGGAGAGAATAGAATAGAACAGATAAAAAGGGAAAAAGAGAAAGAAACAAAATATATAAGAAAAGAAAAGAAAACTAAACACAGATGTTACAAATAAACGTGTATATGCTCGCATAGATACAGACACAGATACGTATTCACAGACGCACATGTATATACAGACACACAGCTCACAAACAAAGACACAAACAAAAACACAAAGACACAAACAAACA